>JACJUM010003237.1:7415237-7573806 GCA_020976665.1 Heortia vitessoides | reverse complement strand
ATTTTTTATTAAAAAAATCATGTCTGACTGTTCTTTTTGATTTTCATTGACATCAATGAATGGTCCCGGAAATGTTTTCACTGGCAGACTGCTGATGTTACTAGGAAAAACTTAGGTTATCTTTATTAATAGTTATTCCCACGGGAACGGGCACTACGCGAGTTAAACCGCAGGGCACTGTTAGTTCATAATAAAAAATCTTGTAAAGTTTGGTTGTGAGACTTTATAGATTAGAGGCTTGTGATTCTCACCGGCTTCAACCTGCCGTTGCCGTCGGTAGCGATCATCTCCAGCGAGGCAGTACAGCAGTTGTCTCCAACGCGGTACTCGGGTCTCCGTCTGAGTGGTTCGCTCCATGGTCAGACGTACCGCACCCCCACCCGCTTGCTCCCCACCCGGGGAGGGTCCACCGTCACTTGGGTTGCTGTTCGCAGGTAGAGAAAAGCTCTGAAACCATTATTATTGTATTTAGTAACTAGATGTGATTGCAAAGAGGTTTGTGATAGACAGGCTCGATGGCGTAGAAGGTACTAATCCTATCTCATGGGCCAAGATTCGTGGATTCGATCCCCGCCTGGGACAAACTTTATATAAAGATATTTGTGATTGGTCTGTGATGTCAAAATATGTATTTAAGTATTATATTTGCGATTCCTCTGTCGTCTGATTTATGTAACACATGTGCTTTAAATGACTTACGGAGTCAGGTCAAGGTATAAGATGTGTCAATATTTATTATTATTATTATTAGCCGTGTGGTAACGGTAAAGTAGTATAGTGTACCCTATGAACCAGGTGTCGCAAGAGGCAACTGAGGTACCGGAACTGACAGATGGTGGTATACCTGTCCCAATTGTGTAGCTTAAATGCAACAGGGCGGAAATGGGCCGCAGCATTCCCGTCACAAATCTACGCCCTACGATTGCCACTACTCTTGACCAGCGCGGTAATTATGGGCAAATATGTTCTTTTTTGCCACCGCATAGGCCACTGCCTGTGTCCAGAGTGGACCTTTTACTGCAGCTATGATGATTATTAGAGCTTGGAACAGTTATAAACGATTTTATAATAGTAGTAGTTTAGACTAAATATTATTTAAACTAAGAAACTTATGAATCATAAGGACTACTTTCTTAATAGATGACATAAGCATTGTCCAAGGTCTCGGTGATCACAGCCTCAATTATTTTTTTGCTTAAATTATTATTTTCTATTTCTTAACAGGGCTGACTTTTAAAACTACGTGTGCGTGCAATTCTCCGAGTCATCCGATTCGAAGAACCGATTATTTAGTTTATACCTGTAGCAACATGTCAAATTCGTAATTTACTTACGTAATTGGTGACGGATCGAGCTGAACTCCGCCGGCGTACAGCGAGTTGCCGCGCGGCAAAGGCATCGCCCCCTACTTCTTCTATCAACTCTTCCCACTCCGAATCGTCAATCACGATCTCACCAGAGCCAACCTGTTTTAAACAATGTCAGTAATTATCATTATAATTCTTATAATAATATTTTTAATTTTCGATCTAACTACTAGGCTGCTTCCTATGGGTAGGAGTATTTTCGAGATAGAGACCGATGAGAGTAATCGTTAGAGTGGAGAGTTTTGGGGATACCGGCATAGTAAAATGCTAACTTCCTCTATATCTAGTGTCGACATAGCCGGCTAGGATCTGGGTACCAACAGATATCGGTGTCTATGCGAAACAGCGAAGCTCAAAAGCAAAAAGGCTGGTGAGCGCCTCAGATTTACCCTTGTTACGTAATTATATAAAAATGCCAGAAAACTGCTCAGCATGTTGATTCGGTGGTATTAGCTTTTGTTGGATTTGTGTTGTATCATTTATTGGATTTCATATTGGATCTATTGGCAAATGATAAATAAAATTTATTTTTCTTTAATGGGTCCTAATATAAAAATAGGAGACGCCTGATATCCAACAGGGGATATTCTACGGCAGATATGATAACTTGAGATAAAGTATTTAAATTGAGGATTTCTATAATCAGGACACAGCCAATTTAGATTCCATTACAATCGCATATTCAGTAGATCACCTTGGTAAAGTAATGTACTCCAGCAAACTCGAGTAATGTGGCGATGCAGTAGAAGAAGCTCATAAGCAGGAACCAGTCGAGAGCGGTAGCATACCGGACCTTAGGTAAGTCGGTCCGGGAGTCCAGGCTGATGGTGGACAGTGTCAGCACGGTGGTGATACCCAGTCCCACTCGGTCGGAGGTCGCCTGTAATATAAATGTGAAATAAGTCGCTTCTGACGACACCAATACGAACCGACAGATGGCGGTAAATCAATCCGCAACTGTGTAGCTCATATGCATACGGCGGAAATAGGCAACAGCATCCCCGTCACGAAAGCTGCGCTTTGCAATTGCCAACACACTTGCCCAGTGCGGCAATTATTGGCAAAAGTCCCCTATTCTTGGTGAGGCCTATGTCCAGGAGTGGACTTTCATTGCTTGATATGATAATCCAAGTCATTTTTAAATGTCATGTAGTATGTATTTATATATCTCTCTGGAATTTAAACAAAGTAATGGTGGTAATGTTAAAAGTAATTAGTTTCACTGGAGCGATATGAAGATTAAGGACACTTTATTACAAACATGTATTGTCATTATTGTAGTTAAATACATAGTCATCGTTCTTCTGTGTTTTACTGAATACAACTTATGTTTTACTGAATAAGTTCAAGTTTAAAAATTAATGAGAAATATTTATATTATAAAATGTTTTATTATTGCTAGAAAAAACCACACATTATTAATATAATGACTACTTCCACTTCTTTAAACAAATCTGGCTGCACCATACGGGTCTTAAAACTAAGTTGAGAACTTACTTCACGGTGGATCCAGAAAGACACCCACGATAGTACTACTATGAGTATGCACGGCACATACACCTGGATGAGGAAGTAGCCAGTGTGTCGCTGAAGGTTGAATGACACTTGCAGCACTGAAAAGTCACCTGCAATAAAAGATACACCGGAATCGAGAGATGACGCTTACTGCAATCACTTTTTGACATAAAAAAATCTTTGGTGTACATTAGTATGACGTCACAAATAAAATTTCAATAAACAGCACATTTTTCACAATACCTTTATAAATCACAGACTATGTGTTATTCTGATGTATATTTATATATTATTGTCAAGATTAATTTAAAACAATTAAGTAGTTTTTGGTTGAAAGATTAACAAGCATCCATATAAACCTTGGCGTTTAAAATGTAAATAGATCTGAATTGTAAATGTTCACACACTGTATCTGCAAAATTCTGTAGTTTTACAGATGCAGATGACGTCTTGGTGGAAATTAAAAAAAAATGGAAAGCTTTCGAGAATGCTAAATGTTACATCAGATTATGTTTATTAAATCCGTTGTAACATTTAGCCCGTGGTATCAGCTGGCGAACTTCATTGTTTTAATATTATTTTTTATAAATAGTACGACATCTCATATGTCCAGACTGTAAGATAATTATCTTAAATCACTTGTGTTACAGTTCGTATAATGTATGACAGAGGAATTATATGTTATATTATTTATTAGTGTTATATTTTTAAAAATAAATACGGAAGTAGTTTGATTGGTTTTTTGTTTGTTTGTAATTTCTTTACGATTTATTCACCTAAATGGCCTTGAAATCTTATAATCTTGCATACATCAGTCGGAATTACGGAGAAGTACATAGAGTACATTTGATCCCGAAAAAAAAACGAATTATTCTCTTAGGTATTACGATAAAACATAATTTTATACTACGAAAAATCAATGGATAGAGCGTTTAAAACGCGCAATCGGGTAAAAGTCAATCTGATTAGAATATCTTATATATACCTACTTATGTTATTAATATAAAAGTGTGTTTGTTAGGAACTCTTTCATGTTTTATCTACGCAAATGTGCTGCGTAAAATTTTACAAAGAAGGATATACCTGTATACAAAAAAAGAGTACTGTTTACCTTGCATGCCAAAAAAGCGTATTGTTTCCATATATACGCAGACAAAGCTGCAGGTAAAAGCTAGTTAATAATAAGTCCACTACCAGTACTGATTTAGGTTGTAACCGCACATTAAATATTTTTCATAAAACTATTTATTAATACTTAGGTCAAAATATTGTAAATAGTATTATTAATATTTTAGAGGCTGCTGAACGAATCTAGATAAATAAATATAGGTTTCGTGTCTGAATTAGCACATGTTTATTTTTTATTCCGGATAAATGTATGGTTTCAGTGAATGTTCTTAATGCTTTTGGTTGATTTCAACATCTATGTTTGTTATACCTACAACAGAACGGCTGAGCAGGTCTGGATGTAATTTGACATAAAGCTTGTAACTTGTAATAGCTCAAAGTAAACTTGTTAGAAGTTACTCAGAAAAATTATGGAGCATTGAACGAATGAATTGTATTTCTTTTTTTTTTTATTGAAAGTTACCAAAACTCTAAAAGCAAAATGTAGAACATCCATTATAGATTATCCGAGGAATATTTATGAATTAATTATTCAGAACTAGTATCTCGTAATTATTTATTTCTCACACACAGTGCGCAACGCGTAGATACTTAGCTGTGATTCGATGAACAGTTCCGGAATCAGGGAGTGTGAAATGGGCGCAAGCCCAGGAGGCAAATAAACGATTCTTCTATTATTGCTGTCCGTTGGTAATGATAGAATATCATACATTTCCATTGCACAGTTATCTTTTAATTAGACATCGGATTGAATGCATATACTCGTACTCGTTTGTCTCTCTAATAACGTGTCATTGTATATTTTAGCAGCTTTTCTCATTCGCGATATATTCGTCTTATAGCCGTAGATAGACTGGGATCAATAAAAGAACTGAGGCAAACCATTAAATGTTACAAATATATTGTAAACGCTACAAGATAAGCGCAATTTTACTTAAAAACCGAATTTTGAAGACCAAGATATCATAATGCTGACTAAAATCTTAGCAGAAATCACATTTTATTAATAACTTGCTAGTGCCCGCTTTGGACTTTGCCAGCGTGGTATAGTAACTTTAAGGGGAATAGTAACCTTTTTCAATAAATGGATTATTCAATATTGAAAGAATTTTTAAAATAGTAAAAGCGGTTCTGAGATTAGCGCGTCCAAACCGACACTTCAGCATTGTAATGTTGCAGTATAGATAGACTAACATACCATCAAGTATATAAAAAAGGCAAAAATTATTTGATAGAAGGTAACTTTATACTTTGAATAATTAAGCATATATTTTTTTAATATTTCGCCTTTTTAGTGTGCCGTTTTATATTGAAATATATATAAACGACTTGACCCGACAAACTGTACTGTCTGTAATTGAGGTGTAAATAATCCTATCTCTCAAGTTAGACACAAACTGTACACAATAAACATAAAAAGTAATATAATTTTTTCAGTTTCTAAGTTCAGTGGTTTATAAGTTCATCCCGGACAACTACCGTGATAAATATTTTTTATACATAAATATATTTTTGATTAAGCTTATTTTGGGCATAAAAAGAGGTTTATTGCATATATTAGCATTTTGACTGCTTAATTTATTATACAATTCCTACTTTCACTCTTTACATAGGTTTCCGAAATCAAGTTAAATGTTTTGAAAACGTTTCCAAATGCTTCTTATATAACAATATTTCACTTCAATTTAGTACACACATTTCCAATTTATATCTGACCAACTTTAGTCATGTAAAACATTTATTAATTTCTAACAATACACATACACCTCGCTTATAATACAAGTACGATAGTTTATATAAAGCGCCGCGGTTTCACCCGCAGTTTCACACTAACTTTGCACCCCCATTTTACCCTACTAGTGGGTAAGTGTTTAAAAATTCTTTCGTAGTGCTCTCCTACGTTATAAAAGGAGCCCATGTGTGAAATTTTTAATCCTGTGGACCTCATACAAAGGTAGTCAAAGTTCCTCATTCTCACTTATTTCTTTCGCCAAATAGCAGAGTTCACATTGAGAGAGAGAGAGAGAGAGTTATATGAAGGGTCAGGGAGAAAGTGGATTGGGCAATGTGACAGAACTCTGTAAGTCATAAGGTTGGCAACTTGTGATATTTCGAGCGTCTATAGGCTGCGGTAGCGCTTAATTCTCTTACTACGGTCTTATGAAATAAAATAAATTACGCTAAAAATAGTTAATGTATTTAATTACAAGTTACCGTTTTAATGCTCACACTGCATAATTAATCATATTTTTCAAAATTTATTCATAATTAATTTATTTTTCAAAAATGTATACGTGCATAAAGTCACGGGTAACCGCTAGTTTATATCTACACAAATATTATAAAGAGGAAACGTCGTATTATTATATTTATGTATTTTTATATGTTTGGCATTAAAAACTACGGGACGGATTTCAATCTCTTTGACCATTTAAATGCAACATTATTCTTTAGTAACATAGGTTATATTTTTTTCTAGAAAAATATAAGCTCCTATAAGGATCCTTAATAAAATTTCTATAATGTAATCCAAGGTATGAAAAAAATTGCCTATGAAGTGACTTTCATCGCATGCGGATAAGCTTTTTTTTAAAATTTATTAAGACCACAAACAAGTTTACTATATTCACTTAATCTAATATCATATAAATACTAATATCATATAAATCATTGTAAACACAACTTAGCCGGGCAAATATTACATTTAGGAGTTACACATGGCAATACCTGTGTAATACTGTTGTGCAGTAATAAAAAAAGCACTTTTGTATGCTTATAAACGTATATGTGAGTGTTTATGTATAGGCATGTGCTTGATTGCGTGTGTGTGTTGTCACTGTTTATGCTGTTAATGGTTTAATAATTTCTTTCTTAAATAATGATTTATTTCCAGTGAACATGTCTACGTTATTTAATTTATCATTATTTGTCTTAAACATTCGATTCAGTGGAGATCCTATATCTGCGATAGTACGTGACGTCCGAATATGGGGGCGCGAGGGCACTAAGTACCTTATTTTTTCTGTTATGTTTATGCTATCGTATCTGTTATTACAAAGGTCGTAAAGAAACATAGCTTCCAGTTGTAAACGTCTTGATTTCTAGTCAATCAGTTTATGATTTTTTAAAAGCGCCTCGTACGGTAAATATTTAGGATAGCATTTGTAGCTAATATACCGCAAAAACTTATTCTGTACTATCTCCAAATTTGCCTCATATTTTTTAAATAATGGGTTCCATATAGCAACGGCGTAATTAATTTGTGGTCTTATTAATGATTTATATAGATATATCAGTGTACCTGAGTTCAGCAGCGGATCGTACGACAAAGCCATACATTTGAAAAGCTTTACTGATGATATTGTCTATATGAATGTCAAGGTGGAGCTTACTATCTATTGTCAACTCCAACCCAGGTCTTTAATCTATTGCACTTTATCTATATCCGTGCCACAGAGTGAATAAGTGAAATTGCTTATTGTGTTTTTCTTTGTGAAGCTAATGCTTTTGTTGAGGCTAAGCTCCAACTTATTTTCGTAACAATATAAACTGAATCTGTCCAGATCTTCTTGTAACAGAATGTGATCTTGGTAGATTATTATTCGCAAGTATATTTTCAAGTCATCAGCGTAAAGAAGGTATTTACAATTAAAAATGCCAAAAAATAATAATAATGAACACATGACAAATAGTAATGAACCCAAAATAGATCCCTGGGGACTCCAGAGCTTACATTTGAAGCGTGTGACTCACAACCCCCAATTACCACTTTTTGTTCTATTTGAAATGTAGGACTTAAACCATCTCCAAAGATTTCCCCTAGTATCATTAAAAGCAAGTTTTTCCAATAATTTAAGATGGTCTACTCGATCAAATGCCTTACGAAAATCTGTGTAAATACTGTCGATTTGTATCGAGCCCATCAAATAAATCACTTGTGTAAATCAGAAGATTTGTTATAGTTGAACGTTTTTTAACAAAACCGTGTTGCTGGTGTATGATATTATTATGTAAAGAGGGATATATGGTATTGTGGACAAGTTTTTCAAATATCTTGGAAAGAACAGGCAATATAGAAATGGGACGATAATTCTCTACATCACTGCTTGATCCCCCATTATTACACGGAAACGATTCGTGCACTTTTCCATATCCTTGGGAAAACACCCTCAAAAAGACATTTATTATACAGACAATGAAGCGGCTGGTCAATAACATTCGCAGTTTCTCTGAAGAAGATGGGATGTATATTGTCAATTCCAGCGCTCTTGAAGACATCAAGCGACTTCAAAGAGTTAGAAATTTCAGATCTAGTTTAGAAATAAATATTACTAATTTTGTGATTAGTCGTATTATCCAATTCCAAATTAAAGTCATTGAATTTTTTTCGAGTTTATCAGGTACGGCGGATGGTTGATATATCGAGATCGTGGATAAAAGATTTTCAAGACTGTGATCAGTTTTAGCCAATCCATATATTATGTTTAAATTAATTATATACCCGTGCCAAGCCTTATTTTTAGTATATACAAATAAATCTAAAAACAACTCAACCTTAACTTCGATATATTGAACGTAAGACTGTAGAGAAATAGGACGCGTCTCATTTTTCAACGACAAATATTTCCGTATGCGGAGAACCGATGACCATTAGCGAGGTATGCAGTGAACCGTCTGAGCAAATGTAAATACGTGAAGCGTGTGAGTCGTCTCGTGTCGGTGAGCGTGTTCGCCGATATTACTTCATGTATGTGTTTTTGACGCGAAAAAAGCAAATCATATTTGTACGGGAAGGCATTTGGGTCTACATATTTTGGGACGCGCCGCCAGATAACCGCGAACATACATTCGTTACAACGCGGAGGTTTCGATAAATGACGCGTATTTCACATAAGACGCGTTGACATTGAAAAAGATTCTTGATTTATTTTATTCGGTATTTGATTATGTCGTTCTTTTACAATTAGATTTTTTAATCTTATTCTTTAAATTATCAGTTTTGTAGTAATAATTTACAATCGTATGTAGTTATATAAATTTATGAATGAATATAACGACAATTATGTAATTTTTTTATAATATTATGCCAAGACAAAAAGGTCGTGGGCGACCTGGAAGAGTATAACAGTACTTCCCCCTGTAATAAGTGTCTTAAGAAGGCAACTAAGGTATCAGAACCAATCGATGTCGGTATATCAATCCGAAACAGCGCAGCTCAAATGCTCAGGGCGGGGCGGGGATGGGCAGCAGCATCATCGTTGCAAAAGCTGCGCTCTGCGATTGCCAACAAGCTTGCCCAGCGTGGCAAATTTGGGCAAAATTCCGATTTCTTGGGGAGGCCTATGTTCAACAGTAGACTTCTAATGCCTGTAATGATGACGATGATGAATGATGATCATACATTGACCTCACTTTTTCATTTCATTGAAGTCAATTAAAGCACTAGAGTTGCAGACATCAAACAACAAAGGTTACACATATATTTAAGTATAATATTAATACGAAGAGGTGGCTGTAATAAAATTACGCTGCCCTCCAATAAACAAACACATTTCGGTAATACTTTCCATATCTGCGCTCATATGTAGAAAATCACATTAGGCGGTAAGCGGATAAAACCGGGGCGCGCGCGCTAGTATAGGGTTGGCACTCCGGCCCTGGCGGATCTGGCCTAGTTTCCAACGCTCGGCTTGTCTAGGGGAATTGGATATTTGTAACACTTAAACACTATTCTGGTTTTGATAACGTTCAATGAATAAATTATTATCTAAGTATAGCAAATTACTATATTCTTTTCTACGATTAAGAATTCGTATTTTGTACTGCTTTACTCATGAAATGGTTTATGATAGTTTGTAATTTGGCCATGTGGCAACCCTAGTTAGTGATTAGTCGAGATGAAGGCTGTTATGAGAGCTGGGGATCGGCCCTCGAGGGTTTTTCGCCCGCTCCAATATTGATAACGTTAACACATTTTTCAAGTTTTCTTAGATTATAATTTAAAAAGCGTTCGTTATTAAGCACCTTTTGAGGGTTTGATGGTAGGACGACGTAAAATTGTAACAGTTATTGAATAAATCTGTTTATTCACAATTTGTTCTGTTGTTGCATTTTGTTAGCTTTCATTAAATATAAGTTGATTAAGAGAAATAAGAAAATACAAAACAGATAACATCTAAGAATTAAAATCCTAACGTAGTATATAATGTAGGTAAATAACCCTAGAGTACCGTTTTATAGTTATTTTGAATATGTATCTGTTATAATCATTCTAAATTCCAAGACTAGCTGTACCACACCGATAACTTATAGTGAAATGCAGACTTTAAATCTAAATAAATAATTTAAGTATAAGACAACGTATGAGAAATTATCTTGTTAAACACTAGCTTTTACCAGTGGCTTAGCACGCGTGAATTTCATGTGAAAATAGTACTCTTTTAGGGATATCCTTTTTATTAAATTTTAAGAAGTTCTGTTGAGTGTATACACCGTGAAGAGGTAATAAACAAAATTACTTTAAGATATAAAATATAAGTTGTGATCAAAAATATTGAATCGGATTGGGATATTCTGATAAGATTAGCTGTATCGTAAATCCTAATGGAATAGTAAATTTTCTCGAATAAGAGGTAGTGTGTGTTTTTCTTATAAATAAATGTATGCATAATTTCAAGGAGATTAGTTGAATAGATAAGACGTGAAGAGGTAACCAACACAAACATACTTACTTTCGCATTTATAATATTAGTATAGATTTTAGAATTTATAATATAATTTAGTACCTCCATTTATAATATAGTACCTCCCCCTGTACCAGTTGTCGAAAGAGGCGACTAAGGTACCAGAACCGACAGATGGTGGTATATCCATGCAAAAAAGTCAGCTAAAATGAACAAGGCGGGCATGGGCTGCAGCTTCTCCGTCACGAAGGTTGAAAAAGAAACTACCACACCGCAAATTGAAATGGATTCTCTCTTTTAGACTCTTATTTATTTTATAAAAATGCGGAACATACATCTCTCTTTCTACAAATCCACGCGGGCATCTACAAATTACCGGTAAACGATGAACTAGAGATCATCAAAGGTTCTACGGTTTATATATTAATGTAAGAATCATTGTTATGATAGAATAGAGGCGTTGAAGAGAGCTAACAACGACACAGTACGTACTAAAGAACTAGTAGAAGGCATTTAGATTGAATGGTACTTCTTGTATTTTATACGCACCTGATTTTTGCTAGTAGCCCTAGATTAGAGATTAGATTAGAGATGAAAACTACAAAAGGGTTTAATCTTTACGGAATAACAACATCTAAAAAGTATCTTAAAATATTACATTAAAATAATAGATAAATAAAACGGATGATATTGTCTAGTTACTTGGGATAGTGGATTTTATCGATAATATGTAAAGTTCAAATTAAACTTGGCTTATTTAAACTTCTATAATGAACCAATATTCCTAACAGTATATAAATTCACGCTACATCTCATACATTGATTGATCGGACTCCGATATAAGTTAAATTAGATCAAAACCAAATGTTCATTAAATAAATTTATATTACGGGCGGGAATCTGTACCATATGGGAAATCGAGCCTGTTAAAGTACACAATTGCAAGGTTATGTTTACCGGGTATTCATCATATCAGCCGATAAATGACCACTATAGGACATAAACAACTCCAAAATGGAGGAATTGTGCCCTAAATTAGCGCGCTTCGTCGCGTGGCTATCGCCGTTGGGAGTGTTGCAGCCCATATGGACTCTGTGCATTTGAGCTACGCTGTTTCGATACGCTGTACCGTCATTTGTCGGATCACGATCGCATTCGTTTCTTACAGTATATGATAAAATACTACTATTAGATTTAAGTATTAAAGTAAATGACCCATGTTATGGATAAGTACCAATCGAATCCAATTATCAAATCATTTGTGTAGTGAATGCTATTGTTCGGAAGGAGGGCCATTGTTCGGATGAAACTATTATTTGATGGATATTATTTGACTGGCATATTAACTTTTGGCATAGATAGGTGATTTAATTATTCTTATCAGAACACCGGACCTTCGTTATGTTGAAGTTTCTGTAGACGATGAAAATAATTATTCCAAAAAAAAAAACAAATGTAAATGGTCGAGACTACTGGTAACTGTTGTTATTTAAAAAAAAATTACAAATAAGCTGAAGTGTAATTGTATATAAACAATTCTACTCTTTATTCTATATGAACATATCAATTTGTATGCCAACAATATTTACGAAATATTGGAATTTGTTGATGATATAAACACATAAGGACACGTTAGTAGATGCTCTCCCAGCGTATTTGGAAGGATAACCTAAATTGAGCGGTTTGAACCAAGTTAACTAATGAAGCTTTAATTATCTACTATAAATAACGTAGTTCATTCTAAAACTTAGATTAATTCTAAAAAGCAGAACAAGTTCCCGTTATAAACTGCTACTTCACAGTGATAGTAGAGAACAGATATTTCTAAGGAGATAATAAATGGCAAATGTTTCGGAGTTGGTTGTCGTCCAGTAATCAAGGAACATTAAGTGTGAGAAAAAATATGTGCTATTTGTATAGGAGGGGTAATAACGACGGTTGTTGGCTGTTTGTTCCGAACAAAGTTTCTCGCTAAATGAATAGAACTTCTTTGCAATTTACGCAATGTGTAAGCAAAGGAGTTGGTCATTCAGCCCTTGACTTGTATTGTGCATTGGTCAGATTAAATAATAAAGATATATAATAAGAATGAGCTTAAAAAAATGTCTATTTCCTTAATAATTTAGTTATTCAATTGGATGGATATATAATAATTTATTTATTATGTTGAATAAATCTGAATATTCTTTCAGATAACTTTGTCGCAAATGACAGACATGTTGGGCTTTAATATAACAATTGACAAAAAAATGATCCGTCATTCTTTAGTCTAATTATTCCCAATTCTCCTCATCAAAATGCCAGTGTGTGTCTATTTCAATATCCATTTTCAAATTATTTTTACATTAACCAGCCTCGTCAATTTGTACATAACACTCGTTAAATATTTAAAAAAAATATCATTTTTGCATTTAAATATTACTTATAAATAAAATAATAAATACAAGGCGATTCATTTACAAGTAAACATATCTTGTAATATAAGAGTTCTATAACTGAATCGCAATACTATTAGAATATTTCTAGACGTTAACGAAATATTGAACGCGTCAGAAAAACGCCGCGTAAACCGTACAATGCACACGTACAACTTTAATAGATTATTTTAAAGTTCTACTAGAGAAAAATAAGGACGCAGAAATCTTTTATGAGAAACCTTCATCTTTATTTTTATAAAACGCCGATATGCGTGTATATTTACCAACTTAATATGTGCTAAAGTGATACGTGGTTTTATTAAAACTTGAAACATTTCAAGGATGAAATTGCTAAGTAACAAAGCCCATGAAAACATTTTTGTATATGCAAAACAGTTATTATAGACCATTGGTAATAGTTTGAATTAAGAATACTGAGGATTTAAAAATAAAACATGTCATGTCGGTTGAAAAAGGAATAGAAATGATCCGTAATGAAAAATATATTTTTGGAATGAGACATCGTAGGATGAAAACGGAACAATATATATTTTTTAATTGATTAGATGACACTTATACTATACATACATGTATTTATTATACTGTAATAAAAAATATTTTTACTTACCCTCTCTCCGAGTAAACGTAAAATTTCTGTAGGGAAAGCTGATGAGGTCAAACTGCGAGAGCGTCATACCGGGAACGAAGTTGACGCTCTCGGAGTTTTGCCACTGGTACACTAGTTGCTGGTTGGAGTAGGCGTCTGGAACAATCAAGTTAAATAAAACGCACACCTCATTTAAAAACCAAATAATTTACTTTAAGTTTTCTCATTAATTTCGATCACAGTGAAAGCCTTGTGCATAAACTACACATTTGAAATTATATATTTATAGCTACGATATTATATATCCATTGAACCCTTAAGAAGTTTCGGAAAAATAACATCGGGACTCCTTTGAAAATTTGTACTGGTCAATCTTATTGAAGCGTAAAAGCCAACACAAAATTGTCTTTGGTTCTCTGGGATACAACGGTATCCAGATTAGAATAACTGTTTTCAAATATCCACAAATCTTCTTTTTTTATATGAATGAAATACACATTGGTAAAATGACAAGCAATCCACAGTTAATTTTATTATTGTATAAACTCAATTTTTTTTCTCATAGATGACTTACATCTATAAAATATATGGAAACATTGTTTAGTAAACATTGTAATAAAAAAGGAATATTACGTAGGAGTTTACCCTACAGAGAGCAGCTATGTTATACTTACAACTGCCAAGAATAAGAGGGCATGACTGTCGGTCCATCGGAAAGTTGCGCAGTTCCATTGGACACTTTGCTTTTATTGTCAACCTGGGAAAACAATATTAACAGAAAGTAAATTGTAGTCAAATGTAATTTTCATAATCACTTTTTAATTTTTAAGTACCTAACAAAATGTTGCCAAAACTGCATAAATTAGGCTTGCAATAAGAATTTATATGGACAGATTTTATATTTGGACAGATTTTTACACTAACCTTAGTTTAGTCTAAGAAATGATACTAAAATATATATGAATGCAAGACATTTAAAATGCACAAGATATTTAAAATAACGTAAATATTAAACCTTCGCATCACATAATTCATTCTAGTGATGATTCTATTGGTTTTATACTATGTACATTGGACAGTCGAAGTGTTAAATAATGCTACAGGCCGGCTTTCATCATTTAACTAATCAAAATATTATTTATTATTAGAAAACGAATGTAAGTTACGATTTAGAATTTTGTAAAATTGAGAGATTATACTTATACTTTATTTACACTAATTTAAAAAAAATACGAATTTCATTGCTCATAATAAAACTAATATTTTAACAGTTTTAAATCGCGGTCTTATTAACAATTTTGATGACATGAATGACAATAAAGATTTAGTAATAAAAATGATAGAAGCAAAAAAGAAAGTTAAATGGGTTAGAAGAGTAGTTTCCTTAAATATATATATATAATAATTTAACTAACTAAATATATATATATATATTTAAAATTCTAAATTAACCTAGAGACTATCGAAATAAGGTTTTTTAATCATATGTAATTTTTGATCTCTCATGCATGAATTTGTTTGGTAAGATTATATTTTGTGATACACCAAGTATATGGGCTATGTGTCTGCTAAGTGCAAGTTTCAATCAGTTGATAATCGGTTTAGTCTAAGCGACGAACGCTGTGCCTAAACGCTACTACGATAGGATGGAAATGGCGTCTTTGTTAATCCCTACGATCGCAATTTTGGTCCATTTAGCTATTGGATACTTAAAGACCTTTTGATTACTTTAAATATACAATCTAGTTACAAACCTGATAATCGTAACCTAGTTTATAATAATGATATGATATAGGTTAGCATGAATAAAAAAACGGATTATTTGTATAAAAAAAATGGCAATATATAAAATATAGATATGAAGTACCTATAAAGTAATCTTTAATTTTTATAGCATATATTTTTGGGTAAAAATAATCTAATTACAAAATAAAGAAAAATACTAAGATATTTACACTAAGATCCGGTACCTGTCCGATTAGAACACTTTTTAACGTCTTCGTGGAATCAAACTTTTGGTTCGTATCAAATATTAAGTTAACCTCAATTTACCCGTCAGGCCAGCAATCCATCTAGAGACGTCATCGTGTTTTTGGGTGCATAACTTTATTATAAAGGTACCGGGGAATAACTTGAGAGTTTTATAATTACTTTGTTAAGTTAATTTAGTACGCTATTTGTGTCAAATCTGTGTTACTTTGATAAATAGAGAAATAGACAGATTGACTTGTCTAAAAGTAAGTAATTGATAAGCTGGGGTTAGAAACTTGAAATTGTAAAAGAATTATAATATTTTTTTATAATTTTAGGGTAGTAAAGTAATCTAGTAGACCTAAGCTCTGGAATGGATATCACGTACCAACTAGTGAAGCGTATGCCGTCCATCTACACAATTTACATATTTACTCTTTGACTAAATTTACAAAATCGCCCTGGTTGCAGGTTGCAAGCAACCGGTTGTTATGGGATAATCTTGGACCTACAAAGATGACAATGATGAAACATGGCTTGAATATGAAGGTATCCTAAATAAAAAAAGAAACAAGCCATGACTTTCCCGTACACGCAATCAAAGATGTACCATTTTTAACTCGAGTCGAACAAATTGTCGAGAGCACTCTGTAACCATTAGAGAGTACTCTGTCAGTCCTCTTGTCACCTTTGAATTTGAATCAATGTTGCCCGCAGAGGATGCCGCTCTCGAACGGGCTTGCCAACCCACGTATGCAATATACAATTCAGATCTAAAGATATGTTCTAAGGGTTTAGCCTTTAACATGACAGGATAAATTAATTTAGTTTAAGATGACGATGGTACCATCGTCATCTTAAACTGAATATGTACAAACTAATAACCCAAATATGAAACTTCAAGACCAATAATACGTCTTGCAAATCGTATAGTTTGTCATTTACGTGGGGCAGATAATATTTTCTCAAAGGATTTTTGATAAATTAATATAATTTATCACTGGGCTAGTGAGTCAGTTGTTAATTTAAGAATATCCATGGCAATTTGCGTCCAATGAATATCTCGGCTGAGTAATCGGAGCGCGCATTTTTCACTCTGCCAATTAAAAATGGGGGACGGAATGTTTGTTCTGACTATGAAATTAATGGACCACTCTTCGCGAAACATTTATTGGTTAATTATTCCTTTTAAATTAGTTTACTGTCTACATATTGTGATGCATTATATGAATTCATGCAATCTTGCATTGTTTGAGTATTGAAAGGCTGATGTTTTTGATGACTTATAATCCGGTTGGTAGTATTAAGCCTTGATTGAGTTCTTTATATAAATTATCACTGGAGGATTGTTATAAATACCGTCATAGTGATACCTTCATCGCGTAATGAACCTGCAGTCAACTTCGTACGACGCGTCCAGTGATAGCAGTCTAGTACTAAGATAGGCTCGCTATCAGCGCGTCGTAGCATCGTAAACATCGTACGATTGTGTTAATTTTTGACTATTTAAAAGTGCTCTTGATTAGGCCAAATTGAATAAAAAAGTTTTTTCATTTTAATTTTGAACAGCAAATTCAAATCTTGTTTCGACGTCTATTGCTATTCTGTTTCCTTTCGTCAAAATTGCAGTAGCTTTCTTCAAAATGTCGGGATGTGATGTAACCACCACTTATAATCAAGCGGAGGCCGGCGGCTGGCTCCACATTGTGCCGTACTTAGTTTCCTGACACGAGCCCCCTTTGTTTCTGCGTTTAGCCTCAAGCAACATATGTTTGCCTCGAACGGAAAATAACGCAGTTTTATTATCACTTGACTTGGTAGGTATATGGTCTCAACTGATTACGACTTAATTCTGAGTTCGGAATAATATATATACATTTGTATTTTTTCATAAATGTCGAATTATATTCTTAGGTAACAGGAAAATAATTATTTTCAAAAAATAGCCCTCTAGTGTGATATTATCCAATAATTGTAAGCTTTATGTAGCAAGCTTTTAGAATTACATTTTCCTTATTACTGTTCGTTTTAAAATTAGGTATTTTTAAATAAACTAAATAATGTACTTCATACCATGAAAAGGTCTACAAAAAAGTCCGTGATGGTATATGTCCAGCTCTTTGGATAACCTACAACAGTAATTTTATATCGTCATTGCACCCGGCGAAAACGGCGGGTCGCTAGTGATTAATAAAAAAATGGAGACCACTTTTTACTTAAGCCTATAAAGAAATGATAACAACCTATTCTTCCGAATGCCATTGTGTAACATGAGAATTGCATGTATTAGACTAAGAATGTCTATAATATACCTCATAGAGTAAAGTATGTCACCATGCTGACTGATCCTTAACAGCTTGTTGGGGACAGTGATTGTGTGCACGTATGAGTGCTTGCCGTTGTAGAAGTACGTGTCGGGCCGCCAAATCCGCTCCAGCATCTTGATGGACAGCGACAGGGATCGGATGGGACCCAGGAACGAAAGTCGGGTGTCGCGCCAGTACTGTCTGAAGTAGCAGTCCATTGAATAGTCCTGAATAAGAGGTAATAATTAATATAAAACAATCTTTTTTTATTCAATTAAAATACTAAGAAATAATTTCAGTTATTTTTTGTTATATTTAGTTATAAGACATCTTATATATTGTACTATTTAATCAATGTAAGCAATCGCTGGTGAACGTAAATAAATAAATAAGTTAAATTTAATCGTAACAATAAAATGTTTCTAGGGAAATTCAATTTGGTTCAGATATTTAAATGTTTAGTCAGTTAAATTCATATGAAAGAAAGGTAAAAAGTACGATAGAATTGTACATTACCATATCGAGTTCCGAAACCGGTCCCATGCTTCTGATAAGTATATTGGTTTGCACAACCGTAGGATAGCCTGAAAAAAGCACATCGTCTAATTGCAGACTTCTATTAGTATAGAAAATTTGATACATTTAGTCGATGTTATTTATACGCTACCTTTCCCATGAGTAGGGAGTTGAGAATTTTCATAATTTTTCAAGAGATTTTCCAACACTAATGTTATATTTTTGGAGACGGCGTCATTGATACTTCTTTTAATATTTTTCTTCCACACGTTGGTGTCCAGTTCGTCGTACGTGTCGTTAATGTAATTGGAAAGCAGCACATCCTGAGATGCGTCATCCCAGTAGTCAGGCTCCCTCTCCGGCGCGTTGTGCGACAGATTTTTAGTGGTCGCGGATAAAATCTTTGGAGTGTCTTGCGTTATAGTGCCGTCGCGGGACTTCAAGGATGTCAGCGTTATTGGAAACGTTCCATTTTTAGTCGTCAAGTAGATCGCTCCTTTTGCGTCAGCTTTGAAAACGCTGTGGAAAACGTATTAAATTTTATTCTATTGTACAAAATATAAGCCGATGCAGGCTCACTCAATTTTTTCACTGAGTGGATTTAGAGATCGGGACATTTAACGACGCCGGGGCAGCATTTCAGCCATAACATTCGATTTGGAATAGCTATTATGCCTTGGCAAGTTGCCCGTGGAACCGTTTTTGTTTTTAGTTTATCATAAAAAGGGTACCCTGAAGGCACAGTTTCTGGATACGTCATATTTATTCATCACGGGCCCTGTCGTTTATATAACAAGCTTTCCGATCCGCCGCTTTAAATTCCAATATTTTGGCTAATGTCTCAGGGAGATGGGTAATTGGTTTCATTTCCGTCGTTTATGGATGTTCTCAGGGAGAGACACGTTCTTTGCTAATCTGACGTAATCAGGGGCCACCCGCCGTGGCCATTTCTAGCCGAAGATGTTTAATTTCCTACACCACTTCGAGTTTGCGACTACTGAATTTTGATATTGGGTAGTACAGTACAGCTACACAGATTCAAAGCTGCAATGGCGATTGAATTTCTATATATTGTATATATTATAGATATTTTTTGCGCTTATCTCTGCATATAACTTTGATATGCGACAAGTAACAATCAATTATTATTTTTTGCTAACAAATATGAATTCTAATATAACAATAATTCTAATACAAGAAATACAAATTCGAAATTTATTGTCCTTATTCCACATTTAAACTGCTCTCTGTAATTCCCACACGTCATGTAGAAATTACCAGGTCGTTGTATGTATCATTTAATGGAAAAAAATGTGCTGTAGTATTTTCTAGTAGATAAGATTTGGAAAAAATATGAATTTTTACCTTTACTAGAGAAAATTTTACATGTTTTTACACAGGCGACTGCATATATGCTATACCAAGACTTAGCAAACATGTCAAAAAAAATTATACTTAAGACTGGATATCACAGTTTTACATGAGTCAATCAATTTATAAAGATGAGTATAAAAGACTTTACATATCCGTAAAGTACCTACATTTAAATCCATGTATTTACAGGTGGAATTCTCTCCAGTAAAGATTCGATTTAGAGCTTAAAGCTATGTTAAATCTATAGTTTTGACTGTATGAAAACCAGTAAAATACAGTAAATTGATTAGAAAATTGCAAGTAGTAAGTTGTTTAAGGCACCGAAGGCTTCAATCAAGGCTTCCGCCCCGCGATGTTCGGATGTATGCGCTCTAATTGCAATCTGATACCAGCCGATTGCGTCTCTGTATGAAGTGATTTGATTGCTTCCCGCCCCGGTGGCCTCCAATAGGTCGCGCCTTAGCGTCACTTAGTATTTAGCGGCATTCATCCGGTTACACAGTCGTTAACGGTATATTACCAGTTAGTGTCAATTTATTCATTCATATATTCCTTTATATATCCATTTCTTTTGCTGTGATATCTCACACCGGCGGAGAAGAATACTGCCTCCCATTGCACCAGGTGTAGTAAGAGGCGACTAAGGTACCAAAACCGACAGATGGCGGTATATCCATTCGAAACAGCGCGGCTCAAATTCACAGGGCGGAGATGGGCTGCAGCATTCCCGTTGCAAAAGCTGCGCTCTGCGATTGCCAACACGCTTGCCCAGCGCCTGCGTCCAATAAAAAAGGCCTTTTGGGCCTTAGCTTAGACGTGTGAATAACTGGCCAGAGGCCACCTCTGGCCAGTTATTCACATTCACATGATTCTCTGGTTAAACTGAGAAATAGATATAACGAACAGACAGATTGATACTTTGTTGCAATATAAGTATGTATTTATAGGCGAGTCCTGTTATCCAATTCTTATTAAACATTATTTCCATGTTTGTTAGCGACATAAGCTGAAGGGCCTATTTCAACACTTGCTGATAAACTTAAAGATAGGCTATCAGGAAGTTCCAGATACAGTTTGTAAATCGAGTTTCACAAGTGTCATTTTAGTTAGACTAGTAATCTACCAATGTATCTTGCAGATATTTTATCTGACAACCTATAATCAGACACTTTATCAGCTAGTCGTGAAATAGGCCCTAAGTGTAAGGTTTTACTAGTTAATTCTCGAAGCTTCTGTATTATGCATTATTTACAAAGACACGAGTACTTGAGTGATACAATCTGGTAAACATTTACACCATTTCAGTTTACTGTAGTTCAGTTTAGAGCATGATAATACAAGTCCAAAAACAGTCGCCGCTCGCTCACCTGATACGGTGTTGATGTATGAGCGTAAACAGCGTTTCAAAGCCGTAAATGAATTTTACCAAGTATTCAATTTAAGAGAATTCTATAGAAACCACTTGTCCAACCTTTATTTTAATTGTCAAATTCTCTTGTACTAAATTCGTGTTGGTGAAGTAAATTCAAATAGTTTTCATGAAAAACAAGCGTTCCGTGACATGTCCCTAAATGCTGCTCAGCGCTGTTGCTGGCATCAATGAGAATTAGCTTGTCACTGGGTAAATGAAAGGGTAATAGACTTCGCAGGAACGCTCATTTAGCCCTGGTATATATGCTATGGTATAATTTAGTTGCTAACACAGAGACTGTGTAAAACTTTGAAAAAGGTATTTAATTATTCTACTATATTTATTATGTGAAACTTTTAATATTCACACAGTCATAATAGTATTGATTCGAATTTTTTAATGTTTCTAATACTTGTAGTAAAATCATTTTTTGAAACAATCTGTCTGTTTGTTTTTTGTTAGTAATCGTAACAAACAAACAATCAAGTCTTTACTCTTCAAAATATTAATAAAGATAGGATTGTTAACAAAAACCTACGTTAAGATTTCTAAGATCATCATCATATCATATGCTGAACATAGGTCTTCTAGGAAATATAGGCGAAATTCCCCGTTACTTGGAGAAGTAATGGGGAATTTCGCCTATATTTCCTCACTGGGCAAGTGTATTGGCAATCGCAGAGCGCAGCTTTCACGGCGGGGATGCTGCTGCCCATTCCCACTCTGTGCATTTGTTGATTCTGGTACCTTAGTCGCCTCTTACGACATCTGGTACAGGGGGAGGTACAATCTACTCTGCCGGTACCTCACGGCTATATCTAAGATAATGTATAAATATTATAATAAGTAGTTTCTAGCTGCTTCGACTTTGTTCTCATCTCAATTAGTCCATGCTTCGCTCTTGACTTAAATGTATGTTGTAGTAACGACATTAGAAGTCGTCTGAATATATGATGTTTTGCCAGGTATGTCAATTAGTATTAAATACGAGATATTAAATCAAAGGGATTTAGTTTTTTGAAAAAGATTTATCTTAAACGAAAATTCCATTAGGCGAACGTTATAGATTTTGTGCTTGTTCGACACGTCAAAACTCTTGGAAGTCTCTGTCGCCCCGCAAAGTTGATAATACTCGCCTCGAACCAAATTCAATATCGACTACATTTGAGTCACTTTTCCTGTGTGCGGCTAGAAACAAGGCTGAACTCTGATATGATCAACCGATGTTCGAACATATAAACCACGTATCGTAAGTTATTTTTCCCGATGTAAAACAAAATTGAATAGTTTTGTATTTGCTTTTACTTTGTAAATATATTTAAGTGAAAAGAGCATTAATATTATCATCACCATCATAGTTATATATAGGCCTCCCCAAGAAAGAGCGGATTTGGGTGTAATTGACATGCTAGGCAGACGTAGTGATAATTGCGGAGAGTAATTTCCGATAGGAATGCTGCTGCCCATCCCCGCCCAATTGCATTTGGCGCTGTTTCGATGTAATTTTACTTAGTTGGAAGTTGGTTGATTAGATTACGTAGTAACGCCATAATCGTGTAATTTCCCAACAAATGTATCATGGAGCACACAATTTAATACCTTGGACAATTCACTTCTTCAGAGTCTTGTGAATCCTTCCAAGCATCAAAATTATTTTTATTAGCTCAATATTGGCATCATTTATCGAGCATCATTTTTTTTATTGTGTATAATTAATAACTGTTTATTTTTGAATAACTGTACAAGTCTTAGCAGTTAGGCTAGATATGAATTAACCACCATATATCATTTTAAGTACCTACCCCAATCGCCTATCGTACAGAGAGTACTATTATGGGGGATACAACAATACACTGTTTTTAGCGACCCAATAGAAAAAAGACATCGATTTAATAAATGAGATTCCATAAAAGTAAGCTTCTTGAGCGTTCTAGTTTAGCCAAGATTTACATACTTCTCCGCATTATATGTTTAAACCATTGAACTGGCAGTTTACGTACATTACTCGATTTGACTACAAAAAGTTTCACCTTTGTAATATTCACACAACATAACATACATTGACCTGACTCCGAGGTAAGTAGCTTAAAGAACTTGTGTTATCCATCAGATAATAGAGGAATCACAAATATTAATAATAAATATAACTATAATCAAATATATCCTTGGCTTTATAAAAAAACGTTTTATGTTTCACGCATTGATCAAACGCTGCATCCGTTTCAAGGGTGGAAAAAAATTGAAAGACCTTAAAGAATAACGCGAGAAAGGTCAAACTGTTAATGATTTGAAAACGGCCTTTCTTACGAAATCCTTTACCAATAAGTAATAAGAATTTCTCGAGTTGAAGAACCAAAAGGGTCGAAAATAATGTATCATGTTACGACATCGTTATATCCCAATGTCAAACAAGAAGTAGGTATCGAAAAAGCTATTCAAAAAAAGTGTCGTATCAATATCGGTATCGGGTCGCTTCAAGGACGTCCACCAAATTAACAGATCTAGTATCATCATTATTATGACGTTGATATTGTGTGACTGCGTATTTTTCTTTTAGTTCTTGAAGCGTTTCAGCACATTTCAAGATAAAACTTGATATATTGTCTAAATACTCGTATGTTCACTTTACCGCTTGCTATTTCACTCAGTGTTGCGTTACTAAGCTTATTTACACAAGTGAGTATAACAAACCTGAGATCAGGCTGTTGTAAGTTCGCCTGCGTGGGTGTTTCACGTCACTTATCTCTGGCGCCAAACATCAGTGAGCCAGTGAAATTATTGGGTAATGTGACGTGTGTGAAATCATCAGGTCACACGGTTAGCGGCTCACCTGCGATATATTAGAGATGATACAAGCGTATATACATATGGTGACGCTTGCCATGCAGACCGTATGATTGTTTCTCAGTAGAAATAAAAGGAAGGTTTTATATGGTGCATTGGGTAGTGCCTACCATAAACTCCAATGTGAGAAGTTCGTTTCCTACATAAACATATTTTAATCATATATGTTATATATGATTAAAATGTATACTTGTTCTGTATCCGATAATTATAAATACGCATTTCTAATTAATGTGTTGTTTTTATGCGTAAAGTCATGTCTATGTATGATATGTAGCATACATTATTATTATTATGTATTATTATTTTTACAATCTCAAAAAAGTAAACTGTACAGGACTTTTGTTACTAGTGATAAAATTACCTATAAAAATCTATATTCCTTTGTAAGTTAGAACTGAATGTATTGTGTTAACCAGGAGTTAGGAGACAGTGCCCGGAGACACAAGGAACCGTGAAATAGTAGGCCCCGCATTAGCCCGCCCCTTCCGAGTGACGACAGAATTTCTACATTACTCGTTTAACCAACTTAAAAAAAGTATCCGTACACGATCGGTTCTATCTTAGTATTACTTATTATAGTATTTTATATAATACTTTTAGGAACTAGTCAAATTAATAAAATACGAGGCCGCGATCAATTCTTTCATTGTAGTTTAACATGTTTTTTATTTAGACGTAAACATTAATTGTTATAATTACATAAACTAAATTTAAAAAATATATTTCATTAAAATTTTGTCATATTTTATCATAAAAGTTATTTTAATTCTATAAGAAAACTATTTTCTATCGACTTGCAAACAAATATTTAATTTATAAATTTTTTGAAGCATAAACCATTTTTATTTTTAAAATTCTCAGTGTAAATAAAACAATCGGCTACAGCTTCTAAGATGTTTAAGTTTATTGTTTTTGCTTTATACATTTATCAAAATGTATTGAATGATAATGAAATTACTATAAGACGACTACGACAACGTTACGACGTAGTGCAGTCATAAAAATACATACAGTGCTACGAGGTAGCGTGTGAATTTCAATGATATCATTAACATTGGTGTCGTGGATCTAGTTTCATATCGTGATTCACACTGAAATTAATTTTTTTGTGTGTATAATAGTATAATTATAAACATATCATAAAAAATAAATATGAGACCATTTTAATTTTTTCTGCGTACTGATAATGTTTCTCAGTAATGGAAATATAAATAGAGTAGTATCACAAACACTTACACTTGACGCAGTCTGGAGAGGGTCTTGCATGATAATGCAAACGTTTTTACTGTCATAAGTTTGTTTGTTTCAGTATTTTGAGTTCGGTAATTTGAAACATAAAATGAAGATAAGTATTATTGGTTTTTTAAAACAAGTGCTTTAAAGTATTATTACGTTATAAAATAGTTCAAACCTTTGCAAACAAACGATAAATTAAACGATATTATTTGAAGTAAAAGTTTTACACTTCTAATAGTTAGTCCAACATCAATGATATATTTATTCGCAGAAACCATAGAAAAAGACCCTTAAAATGTTTACACATACCAAAAAAAAATAACCTCAAAACGTAAATGTACAAACATGCTAGTTTGTTAATTATAACATTCGTTAGAACCACCTCACTCTATCTGTAACAAATGTCGATTTCTTCCAACTTCCATTCCATCTAACAACCGCATGAAGGCACAGAACGCGTTGGCCACAACAATGAAGAATTGTGATTCATTGTGGTCCAGCAGGCCGCGTATTTACGATCCACATTTATTTGGCCGAAGTGTCGGTAATGTGAAGAAAGCCTTCCCTAATCCCTTATTGAACCGTACAGTTGTACTTATTACGTCAATGATTTATGTTCCTTTCTTTTATGTTGAGAATGCCTTTATATACATAATGATTGGCCAATCAATCGTTATTTTATGAAAAGAGGAAATTTTTGTTGTAATAATAATGATTAACTTGATTTTTTTAATCCTCTAGATTTTTGTTAAGTTATATCAGGCACCATAATTTTTTAATTTCTTTAAAATTTTAAACATAGTGTACTTAAATGTGAATAATTGTGATTTATTATTACAATTACGACTTATATGGAGAAAATTTATTATTATTATTACCCGGTTAAAATATTATTAAACTATTTCTTACTTATAATTTTATGATAAATTTTTCAGATGGCAATTCCAGCGCCACTAAAGAAGAACAGCGAATTAGGTCATTAGGTCATATGTTTGATATTTTAACATATTTGCGTTCACTTAAGGGTGGAACTCTAAGGCACGGAACTTGTTTTCGAGCGGTGACGTTTGGGAGGTTAGTAAAAAAGAGTAGCGACGGTATGCACGCGCACTAGTGTATTCCGGGGAAAGGAACTGCACTCATACACCGGTGAGTGATGTGTGCGGTTAAAGGGTGGGTCTTGGTCGTAACTTTTATAATCATTATCATCAAAGCAGCCGTAGAACGTCCATTGCTGGATATACATAATTGCCGCCAGGGCACTCTTTGTGGCAATCGCTGAGCGTAGCTTTGCGAACGGAATGCTGCTGCCCATCCCCGCTCTCTTGTTCTCTCGCTCGCTCTATTATTCTCCCGCTCTTTCTTATTTGAGCTACGTGGTTTTAGGTGGATGTACTGCCATCTGTCGATTAACTCGGTACTTCAGTCGTTTCTTACGACACCTGGTAGAGGGAGAAATTATTCTACTCTACCGGTGCCCTACGGCTAGTAATTTAGTGTTGTTAAAGAAACTAAGAAGACACCACAAATACCTAGATCTAACACAAATAAAACATTCATGTTGGTAAAAAATTATCTACGTACACTCTTTTGCAAAAAAAACGGGCGGTTTTGATTTTGATTCTTCTTTAAAAAAATATGGTGTCAAAATTATTTCAATCATTTGTACATGTTACTGGCCGGTTTTAAAAATGCCGTGGTGTTTAAAACAGAACGTTCTAAATTCAAATTTTTGTTTGATGCTCGTTTTTACAGAAAACCACTTTTTATCCTACATTTTTGGTGCGAAGTTCTAAAAGATAATATCAGTTTTCATAACTTTTAGTCAATTTTTATGAATTTATTTCATATTCTTAATTGTCAAAGCTTCATTTATTGCTGTTAAGCTATCTCAATAATGTTAGAGAAAGTGGTAAAAGCTACCAAAATTATTGCGCTGCTTGAAGAGGATTGCAGCCAATGCTTTGTGGCTTAGAGGCCTAGTGTGAGTCGCTCGACGCTTCAAAGGACCTGTCAGCGGTATCAAGACACCGGTTCCGTTGAGAGAAGGCCTGTTTCTGGCAGAAAACCATATACCCAACCGCGGGATGATCGTTTTCCTGTGAGTCGCGCATTGAGAAATCGCAAGTCTTCGTACGTGGACCCTAATAACAACCTCGAAAAAGTAAGAAATGTGCATATTAGTCTATGGACGGTCAGAAGGAGGCTTCTCGCGGCCAATATACGCAGTCATCACCCGGCCCGCGGCCCTTAGTTACTCCGTGAGCACAGAGTTGCCAGGCTTAGATTTGCTTGCGTGAGATCAGTACAACCGGCTCCGCAGACCATCAGAGAGCTGTAAAAAAATATGGCACGGAGTGGGAACGTATTCCGCAAGCAAGTATCCGGGATATCGTCGCTAGCATACCCAGACGAATTAAAGCTGTGATTTTACACTCGATACTAAACATTTATCTGCTTTTACTTAATTAAAGAAGAAACAAACAAAAATCTTTGTTAACCTTTACTTCACGAGCATATGCACTACTAGCGAGCATACACTACTAGTAAACTTTAGCATTAAAACCCATAAATTTTATTAAATTTTATGATAATACTGACGAAAACGATTATTTGCTTATTAATTTACAAAATTGTTAAAGTAAAACTACCTATTATTATCAAACAAACCAATAGTAACATTTGAAATGGTTCATTGCTTAGGTGCCCGTTTTTTTGCAAATGAGTGTAGTTTAAGGTGAATTAATCCTGTAACTAGGTATGAAAATAAAACATTATCAAGGTGAATATCTCGCGTGTTTGATATTAGCGTGTTATCTGATCAAAGAAAGTGTACCTGCAGACCCAACAATGGTCTGCTAACAAGAGCCGCCTGCGCCCTAGTAACGAAGATCCTTATTAAGTGAGCTCCGGTGCGCGATACTTGGTAGGGATGCCATGTATTCAATACTATAGCTGGAAAATCGGATCATTTAGGAGGGCCGCGCATATTCGTAAGAAGGTAAAACGCGACTAAAATACTAAGGACTAACGCGTCGTTTCATTGATTCTCTATATTGAACTATATTAAATATTACATAATATATTATGTGATTGGCTGTGTGGTACCGGCAGAGTAAAATAGTACCTCCCCCGTGTGCCAGGTGTCGTAAGAGGCGACTGAGGTATCGGAACCGACAAATGCCGGTATATCCACTCAAAACAATGTAGCTCAAATGCATCCGGCGGGCATGGGCTTGAATGCAGCATTCCCGTCGTCAAGCTACGCTCTGCGATTGCCTCAATTATGGGCAAGTTCCCCCTCTCTTGGGGAGGCCTATGTCCAGCAGAGGACGTTTATTTACAACTGATGTGATGATATTATGTAAGTAATCATTTCAATAGTGTTAAATCGAAAAAAGTCGTCATTGATACGTAAAATGTAATTGATATTTCATATTTTTTTTATTGATTATAATTTTATAGTCATCATACCAGCCATAGCAAGTCCACTGCTGGACATAGCCCTCCCCAAGAAAACGGGAATTTAGCCTGTAATTTCCGCGCTCGGCTAGCGTGTTATCAATCGCAGAGCGCAGCTTTTGAAACGGGGATACTGTTGCCCATCTCCGCCCTGTGCATTGAAGCTGCATTGTCTCGGATGGATATACCGCCATCTATCGGTTCTGTTACCTTAGTCGCCTTTTCGACATCTAGTACAGGGGGAGGTACTATTCTACTCTGCCGGTACCTCACGGCAAAATTTATAGTAATACACTAATAATTTTTAAATTTAGGTCCACTGAATATTTTACCCAAAAATGATATTCTTATGACGCTTTTATGAGCTTATTACCGAATGCTGAGTGGAGCATGAAACAAAAAAAGATTTTCATCACTAATATGTTTGAAGCATGACAAAACACGAATGAACCGGTGACTATTTTTCTCTCAACAATGTCCGGTTTTATCAAGACTCGTGGTAATGCTACCGACAAAAGAAGTCGCCGTGCGGGGCGTGCCTAAGGGCTCTTGACTCTTCTTAGATACAAATTTATTAACTGGCGACTTATAGATGTGAAGTTGAATATTGAACGAGACGTTGTGATACCTTATACATTATTTTTTTATTTATCCACTGTAGAAACACTGAAAAATTAAGATGGGTCCATGACCCACTATATATATTCAATTTGCAGTGGCAGCCAACTCAGCGTGTCCCACAAACCACAGAGGAACTAGAAATAAAATTATAGAATTAATTTGTACTTAACATTAACGATCGCATGATGGAGGCTTAAATACCGATACACAGCAATTTATGTAAACTAATAACAATAATATATTTACACAACATCTCATGCGCTGACCTGACTTTGACATAAGTAGTTTAAAGCATTTGTTTTACGGATATCTACAAAAGAATCACATATATAATACTTGAAAATATATAATTTCAATACAGAAATATTACAAATGTTCTTAGCTCGTCGAATATTAATGATCATTAGTAGAGAATTTAATTCATTACGTGATTTAGTTCTAAATATTTAGTCTCTTGATCATACTCCTTAATTATTGAAAACAGTAATTAAATATAACATTTTTTTATACAAACGGTTTTGAATATTACACAGAAAATCAGTGTTCTAGCCGATAATTAAATTTTAATTCTATTAATTTGTCTTAAAAAGAGTTTCTTTGCATTTTTACTTTCTATGTAACCTCTTATCGAGACGTAGCATTATTGCGAATTCGTAACTTCACCAACTTAGATAAAGTTGTGATTCAATTTTTATTCCGCTCAAACACTTTAAAAGAGTTTGCGTAGGCAGACTGGAGGAGACGAGTTTTAATTTGCTTGTGCCAACATTATCACGTACCCAATTAAAAATTCTAACGTAACCGTCCCTCATTAATTATATTCGGTGCAAGGGTTATTTATTAATTAATGTTAGGATACTAATTTGTACAGACAAAGTTGGTTTAATTGTATAGGCATAGTGAGCAATCCCGCCGCTTGAAACGATCCTCCTCGATAAAACCTGTTCTAAAACAGTTAATTTCATGAAGAAGTTCCAAAATTAAATTGCAAATTAGCAAGTAATATATCAAACTACTCCATAAGCAGATCAAACTCTTCGACTTGAGTTACATGGTAGTTCAAAGCAGATATGAAATCATATATAAATATCAAGATATTGCTAATAAGGAAGATCATATTAACGGCTTGTGCACTTGGTTGTTCAGAAGACAGAGTACGAGGGTCCGAGAGGACAAATAAGTGACCGATCAGCACCACGCCGCTTGGAATTGGCGGGTCCACGGTATCTATGTGTTCCAAAACATATCCTAATGCCATAAGCGTGTGACCTATGTACGGCAGGTACACTTGTATTACCGATGTTATGTCCAACATAAGCCTTCCTTCAATTCATGATCTCCTAGTATTCTTTGATAGCTAGAACACGATTAGTACTACAATGAATATGTTTATACTAGCAGTGCTTGCGATTTCGTCCGCTTAGAACAATATTTTTGGAGAGTATAATATAATAACAATAACTCCTCGATAAATGGACTTTCCAACACTAAAATAATTTTTCAAATCAGACCAGAGGATCCTGAGATTGTCGTGTTTAAATAAGCAAACAAACTCTTCAGCTTTATAATATTAGCATATTGCAGTTGGTGTCTTTTAGATCGAGAGATTCCTGCTTGCATTTGTGGTGTAGTCTCTAGGTGGCCGTATAAAATGCGCATGTTTCCAATGATGCATCTTCCGTAGGCATGCCTGATTAGGAAAATAGAAATAGTCCACTTGAGTTATGAACACAGATAGTACATGAAATTATTTGTCGATAGTTTGTTTGAACTTTAAGTATTTTTAACAATGTCTTTATTCACGTCAACGAGGAAACTCCAAAATATTGAGCGCCGTCGATTGCCTTGCCTTGATTATTGTCATTAAAATTGTAATAGATGTAATATAAATTAACCGGCTTCATGATTCTGACGTCTTTATCTTCACGTCGGATGACATTGGACAAATGAAGGAATGCTATATTAGTACTCTTTCTTTGGAAAAGTTTTGATATAAAATTATTTTTATCTATTACAATATCTTTGAGCAAATTAGTAGACAGAAATAAATTCTGTCTACTTCGTTGATGATTTGAAGGATTAAGATAAATGAGTTATTTAAATCAGTTTCAATGTGGATGTACGAATCTTATTTTTTTATTTTAGCATGAGAAATAATTAAATTTTATTGAAATGTGTACATGGTCGTATCCTCAACGTTTATACGCGTTCTGTGTGTACTTTGTTACAAACTAAAAAAAGAGTCTATCAAATTTAATGAACCTACTGACTAACCGTAGCCATCTCTAAATTTGAATCACGTTTACAATTTTAAAGAAATTATGCAATGAAGCCACAAGCGGGCAGGTAAAGGATGGGCAAAAGGTATTTGTTTTCTACGAAGAAAAGGGTAAATTCCGCTGAGACAGAGGAGTCCCGAGAGAGCAGACGCGGTCGTCCCAAAATGGGACTCGCAGCTGGAGACAAACATGAAAATATAAATTAAGTTGATTTAAGAATCCATTGAGCATTATATTTTGTTACAAAGAGGTAATTCTAAAATTGTTCATGAATTAATCAAATGAAAGCGATGTCTAAGAGTGTTCACATTTAGGTTTAATAATAAAAATATAAAGATTTTTCTATCTTTTTTTGGAACAGAAGATCTCATTGATCAGTAATCAGAAAATCATTATCATCGTAGCAGATGTACACTGCTAGGCATAGTTCTCTCCAAGATATGGGAAAAGCAAGGCTAGCAAGCGTGGCAAAAATCGTAGTGCGCAGCTACGCGACTAGTCTCGCCCATTAGGTACATTTGAGCTATGCTGTTTTGGGTGATTTTAATGCAATCTATCGATACTGGTACCTTAGTTCGTTTTTTACGACACCTGGTACAGGTAGTGGATAGGACTATTCTACTCAGCCAGTACCTCTCGGTTCCCGGCGACACTAAAGCATACATTTAGTAAAAACTAATTTTGCATGAATTATTCAATTCCCACATTAAAACAGCTTGATTCAAAACAAAACGTAAAGACGTAGTCAACCATATTAAAAATAAAACCCCGCAAGCTCGAATGATTCACTCAGAAATATAATAGCACGGTTGAATTGCAAATATTGGTTGAGACCCATCTCTGTCTCGTTTATAGTCCATGAATTATGTAATAAACTTTTAAGCTTAACCGGCAGCCATTTTTAAATGTTTTAAGGAACCTTTAAAAGAGTTTAGCTTACTTTATACAGGTATGGTATTCAAACTATTTTGCAAGGTTTAAAGATTGTAGATGTGGTCACATGTTAAATCTATAAAAAGGCAATTTATTTTGTGCAATAATATGTGGGATCTGAACAACACACAAGTCTGAACACTCAATAATTTATTCTAACGGGATATAGACCCAACCGGTATAACAAAATTAAGAAGTTAGTAGAAAGGAGGATTCTTTTTGCTGTCAAAATTTAATGCTCGTGTTAGTTTAATTAGCAAGATTCTTAGTCGTGACATTATTATTATTATTACTCAATGAAGTTTAATTTTATAATATATATACTATTGTTTTAAAAGTGTATATTGAATCAATTTCAATACTAAGCTAAAAAAGAGGTAAAACATCCGGCTCGTTAGAGCAACTAATTCGCACAGCAAGCGAATATATCAAATTATTGTTGCTTATATCGCAAACAGTATTAGTTGGACGGTTTATGCGATGCACATATTTTCTGCGAAAGAGTGTTCAGTTAAATAAACTTTGTTTAGATTGAAAAATACCTTTGATACAGGAGTTTCAGCGTTCTACCTGACTTAAGTGCTGACGCGGCATAGAGCATGCGGCTGTTACCTCTGGCTAGATGCCAAATGCGAGCCGAGCCTCATTTGTCATAACAGCGATGACCCCGATGACACATCTGACTGATAGTGGACTACCATTAATGAAGGTCTTACACATACAATTGATAAAGATGATATGAGAAACTGTGGTGTCTGCCGCATAAAAGGTGAGATAAGATCAATTTAAAGTTCCTGCTCTGCAGAGTTCGATATCACCTAGTTCACAGTTCAATATCACCAGTATAGTGACCATAATAACAATGACTTAAACTTATTTATACTTTTTAGCCCGTTAATTTAATCTATTTACAGAGTGTATTAGATGTCTGGCTATTAAACAAAATTGTAAAGTGCCAGGCAAGTGCAGGTTTAAACGGTGAACTATATTTGAAGTTTTAATATTTTTAAATGATATCTATAATTACTTTGCAGTAAAATATATATTTTACTTAACAAATACAGTCAGAACTGACAGTTGCATATAAGTATAAGTACAAGCAACATATTTGTATGTATATATATATATATATATATATATATATATATATATATATATATGTATATAAGAATCTATAAAAATATTTATTTTTATGTTAGAGATTATACTTAACAAATATTTTGTAAGTATCATTGTTATAAATCATTATAAACCCATCTCGTTTAAACACAAGAATGGATTTTTCTAGAGTTTAAATAAACTCCATTCCAGTGAAGTTTAAGGAACACGTTTTACGGCTAAGCCTTGACTACGGATATGCGTTCTCATACATTGTCGCCAGAGTTAACAGTCTTATTTCCCGTTCATAACAAAACGTTTTGCATTTTCCACGTGCCATCCGCATCAGAGGCATGTACTCCGTACGAGCGCTAGATTGTCAAAGCCGCGCTTCCCGTGATGTTTTATATTGTCGGCGACATATTACTTTTGCTCCTTTGTGGTGCTTCCTTTTAGCGCTCAAAACAATTATAGTATACAAATATTTGTTGCACCTAAAAAGGCAAACTTTGGAGATTAATTGATTACTTTATATTGAGTAAAATACCTTGTATATAGTTTTGATAGCAGCCGGAAGGGTCGATGGCGTAAATATGTTTAGTGGTAAATAGACAACGATGATATTTTTAGCAAAGCGGCTTGAATCTTTGCCAAAACAAATTGCAAGAATTTGTACTTTGGAAATATTTACAATACGTTCCCAGATTGCAGCGTACATAATTTGGTTTGGTTGCAACATTTCCCGTTTATTATAATAGAATATGTGGTATAGGTCTGAATAGAATAGTACCTCCCCCTGTATCTCTGAACCGAGAGATAGCGGTATATCTACCCGAAACTCATATGCGCATGGTGAGTATGAGGGATTGTCATCGCTTGCCCAGTGCGGCAATAATGGGCAAAGTTTCCATTTTCTAGGGCAGCTCTATGTCCAACAGTGGTTATCCAACGGCTGATGTCATGATTATGATATAAGAATCCGTTGTACATTCTGTAGCAGACTATACCCTGTATGCCTTTATTTATTTTATAATGGGCTGCCGTGCGCGAAGTCGCAGATTGTAGTGATTTTATAATTTGCATCAAAGATCGTAGATTCTATCCCTACCCAGAACAAATGATAAATAGTTGTATTTTTTTTTTGTCTGGATGTTATTTATATGTATTTGAGCATTATATTTGTAGCTTTTCTGCTGCTCGTAACCCAAGTGTCTGAAGCTACTTAAATTGGAGTCTGGTCAACGCATGTCATGTGAGATTATTATGAATACTCAATAGTATAGGTACCGTGAATTAAAATCCATTAAACCAGTCTTAAATTTTTTGAAGTTTTAACAATCGCCATCGTGATAATCCAATTAATCGAAAAAACCGATTTACACACCAAAACTTGTCTTATTAATTGCTCCAGTTATTGACGTACGGTTCAAAGTTCGTTCATTTTAAAATTTTAACTGAGTGAGAGAGATTTTATACAGAAAGACAGACGGGGCTGAAACATTTTATATTACAATATGCAGATAACTAGCGGTGCACCGCGGTTTTATCCGGGTAAAATTGTAGAACATAGTAACTTTGCACCCCCTTTTTACCTCCTTAAGGGATGAATTTCAATAAAAAATCATTATACTGAAATTCATTCTAATAACTTCAAAAATATCAAAGTTTCCTACAAACTTTGCACCCATTTTAGAGGTGAATTTTCGAAAACCCTTGTTAAGTGCTACGAAAAAAAAACAAGTTTCTAACCCTTATAGCTTAGACCCTGCGTTGATTTGTCAGCCAGTCATTCCGTCAATCAAAAGAGAAGCCACTTATATATATATATTCCAAGCAGGAAATTAATTAAGGTTTGTCTTGCGTGCTTTAAAGGTTTATATTAATAAAGTGAATAACGTGTGGTCTCATACAAAAGTGAGAGTGTAAGGGAGCAAGATCGGCAGTCTTAAGTGAGTGTTGACATTGTGCGGCGGTCGATAGTTGGCAGCTCGTCAAGTCAGTGCCCTTGCTGCCTCCGATGATAGTGTCATTACGTCATTTGGTGCACGGTAAACAGGTCATTGACAAATTGACTGGAGGTCGCTGTTGTGGGTATTGTACATCGAATGAGTCGCGGGTTCAGGCGTCATATGATTGATTAATTCACTGATTTCCTTCTGATGGTGGTAATGTAACTTTTAACAGTGAAATAGTTTTCGAAACAGGTGCAGTATTTTTTATAATGATTTGTTATATATTTACAAAATATAAATCCCGTTTCATCATAATCATATCATCCATATAAAGCCTATTGTTGGACAGAGGCCTCTCCATGAAAAAGGGAATTTTGCCCATAATTGCCGCGCTGGGCAGGCGTGTTAGCAATTGCAGAGCGCCACGTCACGATGAATAATTGTAATTTTACGATGAGGATGTTGCTGCCCATCCTTACCCTGTAGTATTTAAGCTGCGCTGTTTTCTATATATATATATATACATACTGCCATCTGTCAGATCCGTTACTTCAGGCGTCTATTACGACACCTGCTACAGAGAGAGCTACTGTTCTTCTCCACCGATATCCCACGGCACAAATCCTGTTTATATATTTCCATTTTAGGCAAGGATCGCTATAATTTTTGTATAATTTGGCCTGTGTTACTCCAGAAGAAAGTAGCGTTGTAATAGGCTATGAACTTTCAATTAGTGAATTAGTCAATAAAAAAGTTACTTAGTTATTTGTTACATAAAAAAATCTTTACGCTTGCGACTTCATTTTTATTGTGCCTTGCGGGAATGTCCTTCCCTAGGGCTCGACCTATCAACATGCCAATGCACATGCAATTAAATCCAAATCGTTTCTCAAATTAATCCGTGTGAGAATTCTTAACAGACAAGCAAATAGACTGAAGGTAGACTTCATACAAAGGTGGTCTTCATTAGTACCTCACTCTCACCTATTTCCACCGCCAAATAGCAGAGAGCCAATGAAATTATTGGATAAATGTGACATTGTATTATAAGATTTGCGACACGCTAGTGATGTCTTTGTGATGGCACGAGCGTCGTATAGGCTGCGGTTACGTTTATCAGCAAGCGGACCATATGCTTGTTTGCTGACTTCACTACATAGAAAAAAATATAGACAAGCTTTTTCATTTATAATATTAGCCGTAGTACGTCCATTGCTGGAAATAAGAAAAGGAGGATTTTGCCCATACTTCCCGCGCTGGGCAGACGTAGCGGCAATCGCAAAATATAGTTTCACGAGAGAAAGTTGAAGCCCACCCGCGCTCACCCACCCCTATATTTGAGCTACACTCGTTCATGTGGATATACAGCCATCTGATAGTTTTGTTACTTCAGTCGAGATAGTTTAAGCATCCGGTATGAAGAGAGATACTATTCTGTAGTATCGGTAGTGAAGAATCACTACCGATAGTTCACGTTCACAATCACCCCACGATAACACAAACATAAATAGTCTTATATGTACAAAACTAGATATACTTGAGTACTATCGGCAACTGGATTTTAAGATAAAAATATAAAATATAATTTTCTCATAAATACATTAATACGTTTATAAGAAACGTACACTGCCAGAATATATTAACAGTAAAGATACCGCAAGCACAGCTTTAAATCACATAAGCCATTAACCCCTAAAACGCGGGAAAGGAAAGTGCCGAACCGCTCAATTTATGACCTACATCTCGTAACATTTGTCAGCATCTCGTCTGCGACGCGGCGGACAAACACTCAAAGGACACTCATAAATTTCAATACTCTTAAAATGTATAGGGTCAAAACTCTTGAAAGGCCCTTTCAATGGACGCCGTCGGTGCGATAAGCACGTAGGGTTGCGATATTTTCGCCAACGCCCCTTTCACAGAGATAGCGCCTCCGGGGCACTTTATTGAATTCGTATGCATCGCGACAAACGAACGCTCTAATACACAAATCGGCTTTCACAGTACAGCGCTACCTACCCAATCTACCCATATGAGATACGTGCTCGTCGAACGGATACGTAATAAAAATGTCACTCAGAGTCATGCCGCATACTTCGCGCAATCCTGGCACTATGAATTTTTAAGTGGATTAAAAACGTTCTATTGAAAGGAATAAAAAGGCCATTGTTTCGCCGGGCCGAATTAAATTTGTTACGGTACTATTAAATTTGCAACAAACAAGAAGCTCAAACGCTCGTTAAGAGGTACAAAAAAATATTTTTTGATGTAAATTACTTTTTAAGTTGTCTTAAATTATTAACTTGTAAGCGATCTATCGTTGGTGCTGTTGGTAACGTAATTTTTAACGTGATTGTTAAATTCTGATGGTGCTTAATTCATCATGAAACCTTCGGATATATTTGAGTACAAACAATTAAAACTATTATTTTTATTAAATCAATTTATCTTTATAAATAAAACTATTTTTGTTGTTTGTACTTTTTAAAAATCTGTCCGGATCCGGGTGGACGGAATCAAAATGATTGAATGGGAATAATGTATTATGTATAATGTAGTATTATAATAATGTATTATTACTTAATGACCGGAGAATGGGATTACCACGACTTATATACGAATATTTTTCTTATCTCAGGGCTGTCCACCCAAAATTCGTCCGGGTGCTTAAGTAAATAGGCTATGTATATAATTATATATATTTATATATATTAAATACATTATATCAGTCATAGAACATCCACTATTGGACACTCCTTAAGATAGGGGATAGTATAATAATTGTTTGAAAATCAAAACATTTTATTGTAATCTAGAACTTCTAGCCGAAGACACTTCTTTTAGAATGCTATAATGACTTTATATTTATGTGTCTTTTGTTTCCAAATTGTAGCTACAGCGGTGGAATAGCCTCTACGTGTAGTTTTTGTATACTGGTTTTCTTACATGTTGTTTTTTGTATTCTTATTATTAAGATTATATAAGCATACAATATTGTTATCGCACAGAAGTTTTAGAAATATATATTTTATCAGAATCTATTGTCCACAGCTTGTGTGAATAAGTTGCATTTAATATTGCGTACGAATAACTCTTAAAATGTAAAAAGTTAACTGAAAATCGCCCGATTTGTTTCCTTATAAACATCTTATTTTGTTATATATATGAGAAAATATTTCGAAACGGCTTACTTTGATTTATTGTAAAGAGTAAATATTTATTTGTATATTTGCTTGTTTGTAGATTTTCAGTTAAACTACAATTTAACTGTAAATCTACGTGACCAATTTAAACAATTCTTCCACTATTAGAAAGCTACAAGTTCACCGAGTAATAAAGGCTATATTATATTTCAATAAGTCAAACTATAAAATCCTAAAATGGCATGTCACCAGGCACGATTTGTTTTATTGTGTGTTTGTAACGAAAAAACCCAAAAACTACTCTGCTGATTTCAATAACTCTAGTAAGAAAGCTAAATTATCATCAAACTATAATTTATCCCTGAATACCGATGGTAAAGGAAACTACGCAGGTAAACTAGGTAGATTGCTTAAAGATTGAAAGTATGAAAATATTAATAAATAATAAAAAATAATTTATAATATCAAATACCAACCGTTTTGCCAACCTTGTAACTTAAATATATTATGTCCCATTACCCACTACACCCACAAGACCCGACGGACGGCGGTATAGCAATTAGAAACAATGTAGATCAAATGAACAGGGCGGGGATGGGCAGCATCCCCGTCGCAAAAGCTGCGCTCTGTGATTACCAATGTGCTTGCCCAGCGTGGCAATTATGGGCAGAATTTCCCCTTTCTTTGGGAGGCCTAAGTCAAGCAGTGGACTTCTAATGGCTGATATGACGAATTCATTAATAGTTTTGTATAAAATCTTTATTAATGATTTCATATAAAAATGGTAATAAGTCTATGTGGTAAATAATTATAGTAAACCTGTGGATAGTTCTACTCTGAACTACTGCTAGCAAGTGTAATATGAAACGTATATATAATTCATAAGCATATAAATTACGCTTACCTCAATAAAATACTAAGATATTCTGCACAGAATCCTCGTCGAGATATATCCCGGAGAAGAGTCTAGTTGCGTAATAAGAGAGATTTGAGAACATATGTGCATCTTCAAGCGAGTACTCCCAAAAGTAATTTGAAACCTCGTTGCCGTCTCTAAATCTCTAGGTAATTGGGCCATCAATAAACTGATCCACGGATTCATAAGGCCTCAATTCCGTTTATTCATATCCGCTCACTAAACCCGCCTTCCACGAGTATAGAAACCAAAGAACTGATTGGACGGCCTTATTATTTGGTACGAGTCGAGACGGGGACATGACAGCGTGTATGTGGAGATAATGTTATTTTCCAATCTATCATATGTATTGTGGTTGCAGGAAGTTCGGTGTCTGCTTAGAGCGATGAGCGATGGGTGAGATAAGCAAGTTTTTTGGCGCCTAAGTCCATCGAACACCTATGCTAACCTCTGAATTATTATTTTTCTTTACTATGACGCTCGGAATCCTAGTAAAAATGCCGATGAGTTATCAAATTAATAAAACGATATAAAATTATATCTACAACACTTATTTTTTAATGCTTTAATTTGAGACGAGACGGTATTTTAAGCAGAAAATGCATTTATTTTATGGGGAAGCGTAAGAAAATAATTAATATTGTAAGAATAGATATATAAAAATTGACAGTAATATGACACATGTTTTATTGAATGAATTTGTGAGACTACCATTACAGGCCCGATGGCGCAGATGGTAGTGTCGAATCTTGTACGTCAAGGGTCGTGGGTTTTATCCTTGCCCGGGACAGATATTTATATGATGATATTTGTATTTGTTCTGTGTATAAGTGTATACATATATAATTTTTGAATTATATTTGTGATTCCTCTTTTGTCTGATGTCTGTAATACAAGTGCATTAAACGACTTATTACGAAGTCAAGTCAATGTATATTTTTTATTTGTTTATTTACAAAATAAATAAACGTGGCATACATATTTGTATAAATAAACGCAATAAATGCATATGATATAAAATAAAATATATATGTATATATATACATAAAATAACGTAAATCAGAAATAGGGTTATAAAGTCAGAGAAGCAGCATCAGTAAATAAAGTACTGAGACAGCGTTTCAGGATAAATTTGTAGTGTAAAACATGTAGTGTATAACATGTAGTGTAAAAAGATTATTATAGAATCTATCATGAAAGCAAAATGTTTTTTCCTTAGATGTTATATTCATAAACAGTGAATGTGAATTTTCACGTTTCAAGAATTACCTATAATGAAAACTACATTTGATAGCCGTCCGAAAAGAATCGGCTATTTACGAGTATATTTGCATATGTGTTGTTGCTAAATATTTTTTTTAGTCTCTAATCAAAACACTATGGCAACCGTATTAAGTTAGTTTAAAGCAGTGATCAATTAGAATAAAAGAAGGATAAAAATAATAAGAGTCACTCTGGATAACTCTAACAATATTAATACTTCGAAAAGAGAAGGCAAAGGTATCATTAAGTCGTCCTCGTTTTCCAAGTCATGTGCGCATAATTCATTCAATTAGCCGATTCAAACGTACCATTTGTAATGAAGTTACTTGCCCCGGCTCCCTAAAAGAACCCATTTGTGGTAACATAATTACTTTATACTTTATTTATATTTCTTTTGATATTTATCTTTGTCGTGGGTGCCAATGTGTATTTACTTAGACAAATAGCGTATTTGTTTTTCGATATTAGCATCAATATAAATAATTGCAATTTAATTACCACTTACGACTCAATACCTGTATCTAGATGATCTGAATGTATGAAACTGGGGTGTTTTTAGTAATGTATATAATAGGTATAATAGTTCATATTAATAGCGAGCAGAGATGCGTGACACATTTGGCGTATCTGTGTTTGCCTGAATTTTTAAGCTCTTGTAGGTACAAGTAAATGCGTATATGTTAAAATAAGTCCTGCTGTATAGAAAAGACCTGCTTCTAAATATAATAACATGAAAAAAACAAGTTGTCTTTTTGTATGATAAATGTACAGAAGGGAAATCAGGGCTAGATCGTAAATCAAACTCACTACGAGATGTCACACTCTGTCGCGTTATTTTAGTCAAAGTCAAATACCTATTAGTAGTTGAAAATTGCGGTCTTGTATTAACTGGGGAACGAGATGTTGAAAGTTTTACAATGTCGAGCAAAATCAGAAATCTAGCTGATGTTTAAACAAATTCAACAATAGCAAGTCAACACAAACAGGTTCAGGATAACAAACGCCGCGATCAACACAGTTTTAAGCTGGGTGCAAATCATTAAAAACTTTTTTAGTTAGAGATTTTCGTCCCTTTGTAATTTGACCTATTTTTTTTGTTATCTTGTTCAGAGCGAATTCATCTTATGCCTGATTTTTGAATTATTGTTTATTTAGTATGATTAATTTCTATTTTCGTCTCTTAATACATTTTTTATTACAAGAAAAGAAGTCGTTATAACAGTAAAATGTCATGATGAAAATGCTTTTATAAATTAATCATGTAAAAAAATCAACTTGTAAGCTAACATGCCTTAAAAACCGATGCAAATGTTAGATTCTGTAAAAAGATGTTCGATATAACGCAAATCGTTTAATGGATAAGGTATCTTTTATATACTGCATATTTATATATATTTGGAAAGATAAATCACGACATTATTCCCTTGTCGTTTAACTTAAAACCACGCAATGGGATACCAGTTCACGGAGGCTAGTCCAAGATGAATATAATACAGATGAAATCGCATTGTCTTGTTATGACGTACCCCGATAGGGATCTCGTTCATAATGAATAATTGGAATTCTAAGAAATAGGATAAAAGGGAATATTTGGAGTGAAGTTAAAGGACTATAGGGATGGCACGTGAAGTATTTCTGGGCTATTGATATCATAAGGCTCAACGACGGTTTACCGGGCCTGGGATGGTATTAACGATACATTTGAATATTGGCTGAGGGATGCGATGAATATCTCATCCCAGAGGAACTATTGTTATTCCGGGAGCTGTGCTAAAAATGGCTCCGATTCCTTAGAAAAAAAATTCCCGGTCTTATCTCTATTCCAAGGTAACATTTTATCGATATAAAAAGTAACTTATGTGTTATTCCAAACTGTCAATAATATAATTTTTGTGCCATATTACATTCAGATCTCTTCTACCATTCCGGTGTGAAGGCAACACGCATATTTATCCATGCAAAACTTTTTCCAATATCGTTGTTACCAACCAATTCTGGTAATAAAGGTTTTAATCTTTTGATCATCCTTTTTTATTTTCGACACAAAAATGTAAAAAAAGTTGTGTATATCCGCTTTCCTTTATCTTTACTTCCATTGAAAGTCGACTGCTTGTTGCGTCCCCAAGCATGGGGGAATTTTGCCCATAATTGCCGCGCCAGCAAACGGTTTGGCAAACGCAGCGCAGCTTTCGCGACGGGGATGATGCCTCCCATACCTACTTTTTGAGCTTCACTGTCTCGAATGGATATACCACCGTCTATCGGTTTCGGTACCTTCGTCGCCTCTTATGACACCTGGTTCAAGGAAGATGCTGTACTCTGCCTACTACTTCTACTCTACTAATTCACAATCGTGTTGGTTCAGTAAAATTACTCTCAAATATGTCCTCAGCTCGAGCTTAAGTATGTGTGTATTGAATTCTCAGCATTATTACATTCCGCCATCCGAAGACTCTTCTTAAACTCGTCTCACGTTCTCAAAACTGTCTGTCTACACTTAAACGAAGGACAAACAACTATTGCGAAGAACAGAGCGCCGTTTATTTAAACACGTGTATATCTCACCTAAAAGCGAATACAATTAAAGTGTTAAATGAGCCGTGTATTCTGTTAATAGTTTCTTAAATAGCAATTAAAAGTTCGCCGCACGTTGAGTTAGCACGTAAGACAGGGCGGCAGGTATCTGTCGAGTATAACTCCTGGAATGTTGCGCGAACCCTCGACTCAACCACTTTCCAATAAATTGATGTTAAGTGTTTTGTTTACTCTAAAGCGGTTATACGCACTTTGCTTCACAAAATGTGGTTAACTTACACACACACACACACACACACAAAGCGTGTTTATACTAGTAGTGGTCGTAATAATTGATTTAGGTTCTAGTTTCAATCATTAGATATTTTTAAGAAGCAATATTATGCATATAATTTCTGTTATTGTCTATTGCCTGTGTATAATTGTATGTCTTCTATCAATATGCCAGTTATTCCATGAAATGAAAATATAAGTAAACTAGGCAAAAAGTTTAAGTGTATACATACGAGTATGTCTAAAACTATCCATTCATTCGTAGAGAAACAGCTAGGGGTCGAATGTGCTAAACTTGGGTTTTATAGATCTTTAAAGTTTTAAAACTGAAGTTGTCTGTAGTCCGAAATGCTTACCTAACTATATTGAATCTCTTTCAAAGTCCATATTCAAGACCTTTTTCGGCAAAGGAAAGCTAATAAAAAATTAATTTTGTTAGGAATGGGCACAAAAGATCCTCGGTCAAATATTGACATGGATGTCAACGGATGGTTGGATAAGTTTGTTACTTAATAACATTTTATTACACAATTTTACTTTATTGATATTATATTTTTTATTTTTTTGGCGTTATATTGGGAAATTATTTGTTAACGATTCAAATTATATTACTATTAATATATATTTTTTAAAATTATATAAATAGTTTCAATAATGTCGCTGTATATTCGCATTACGTTCTCTATGTTACAAAGTGAAAAAAAATATTTAAAAATTCTATTTACTTTATTATTAATCTTTTTTATTGTGAAATACAATATGAAAATTTATAAATATATAAAATTAATTATTTGTTATAGATATTTAATTATAATTATAATAACAGCCTTATCGCAAATTTGCAATCTCTGCCAGACAATCTTTTGGGTTGGAAGTAAATATCTGGTATGGAATAGATGGTCTGAGGTCCGAGTCAGAGTCCTGCCCAAATGTTATTATTCTATATAATACGTCCAATCTAGTTCGAATCAAAAGTCTGAAAAAATACTAGGATATTTTAGTTTAAATAAAAAATACGATTCAATTATTCTATTTTATGGTACTTTTTAGTGAAAGCTCATAATTATTGACATACAATTTAAACAAAAAAAATTGAGCTTCTTATAGAAGATAAAAATTAAGATAAACTGAAAATGGCGGGCTCGAATACATGTTATAAGGCACAAAGCTAGACGTTTGACGAGGGTGTCTTGTTACACCAGCCGACGTTTGCATTTATTAGTCCGACGCAATTTGTTTTGCGTCTAATTCCTATGAACTAATTAGAAAAGCCGATGTTTTCAATTCCAAACGATGACTCAACAACGCATTCCTATTTTTTGGACTTGTTGGAATTTATATATATCATGAGATAATAAAAATATCACTTTATAGAGATGTGATTGGCTATCTTGTTTTGATGCTACGGCGTAGCATCGTAGCGTAATTGTGATACTAAACCAATAGTTATACTGATGAAAATATTTGTCTTCTAATTTAGGATTTATTTACAAATACGCCATCCTCTTTAAAATAAGTCATCGATAAAAAAACTTCACTATCGAAAATAACGCTTAAGAGAAACAATCGATTTCGTATTGTTTACACATTCATCTCCTGAAACACCGCTACCAAAACTATAATGTCATAAATGCTCGCAGAAAAAATAATCACTTTTAAAAACCAAGTCCCACTAATTGTTTACAAAATGAAAGGCATGTTTAAACTTGGAACACCATTCAAAAAGTTTAAAACACTAAGCACTAAGTACTCACCAAAACAGCAGCAGAGCCAGCATCATATTCGATTGTTTTTAAACTTGTTTCGTGACAAAGGAGTTTGCGTCGGTGGCGCCGGTGTCGCGGGCCGCTCGCTCTAGAGCCGCCGGTCGCGATCTCGGCGCTCGCCGCTCCGCTGTCAGCGCACGCATGCGCTCGGGGCTAATCCACGCTCTTTGGAGTTTCCACACGCGGCTGTAAATGTAATCTTTATACGGCGGTTACTGCCTCAAAATGGTATGTGACCAGCATTAATGGTATTTTGGGGCATTTTTTAGGTCCCATTTCGGGGAATAGCCGTCTTCATATAGCTTTATTAAATGTAACCGTATAAACGAATGATTTATGAACCTTTAAGAAATATAGATTTAAATCACGTTATAATTGAGTAAAGTTAATAGTTGAGTATTAGTAAAATTTTGAGAACAGTCGAAGAACGTAAGAGCTTTATTTTTACACACTACTAATCAAAGGTTGCCTGAAAGAGATTGCTATGAACGAAAAGGTCGTCAATTGTAAGATTTCGTTTTTACATGTTGATGGTTTCTCCTTATGTAAATAATAAATAAATATTATTTTAGTTAACATTAGGTAGATATATTGGTACCTTTATAATGAAATGAAATTAAAAGCAGCATGTTAAGCATGTTATTAGAAGTCAAGGGTTGCTGTCAGTATTTCTGTGTTTATACTATTGAAATTAGTTTTTGATATCCCTGTATTAATTTAGTATAAAATACTCATATGTCCCCACAAACTTAAGATTTTAAAGCGTTGTGTAGTTATTACAGTTAGTGTGTTTATAATAGTATAAGAAAATAAACTTAGAATAATAAACAAAATTTATAGTGAATATACAACTATGTATTCGTATGTTTATTTAGCCGTTGGATTTGTTATGAGTCGATAAATATGGCATTGGAATAAATATTGATGTGCTTAGGAAGAATAAATCCTGATTCCGACCGATTGGGCCCGGCGTTAGAAAGCGTACAAGTCCGTGAAATCGGGAACGGCTCGCTGCAAACATGCCAACATCTCATTTCTTATTTTTTTTGTCAACTTATAATGAACTCTAGTGGCGTCTTTCCATTTTCTGACAAAAGAAAATTTGCAAGAATTTCTCTTGTGATAAGGATATCAATAACAACGAAAGTACCATAAATCCCCAGACGTAACATGCGGCAACGGAACATAACAGTAATATAACTAATAATGGTTACTAAGAAAATGAGTAAAACTAATTTGTATTTAAAATAAAGAAAAAATATCTATCCATATTTGTTACTGTTTCTCGGCTAAGCGATTGAAAATAATTCGACTTAGAGAAATTACTGCTTAAAAATAAATACATTTTTGGTTTTCATTAGGGTCATGTATGATCTGGAGGTAAAAATAAATATGGAACAACAGTGATTTCGCAAAAATACCGATTTAAACATTTTTTTAAATATTCAGAAAATTGCTATAATAACTTTTCCAATAGTCGAGCTGAGAAATATTTTACACTTTTGAATTAATATGTAAATTCAATAATATCATAGACAACTTTCATCGATTAGAACATCAAATAAGCTATGAATATACACCAAGGTATTCGTGTTGAACGTTAGGTGATTTTATTTTTATTAGACCAGGTCGACTAGCTGATTGAGACCACTGAATAATAAGCGTCACCGCAGTCTATAGACGCTCATAATATATATATCTATACATAGTATAAAATGAAGTTGCGGAGGGCGCCCAAAATGTGTTTGTTACCTAGGATCTCAAAAACTACTATATCAATAGCTATGCGGTTTTCAATAATGGAAAGAAGACATTCCAGGAATTCTATAGGTGTATAATTTAGGTGTACCTACTTAAGAAATTATTAGAGTAATCGTAACAGTTATCAGACGGACGGAAGAAAAACGAGCTTTTTGGAGGCTTGCATTACGTGCGCTGCTGAAATAACTCAAAATACAGAATAACAATGTGTGGGAGAATTATTCTTCTCAAAAAGTTCTATAAAAAAGTCTGCAATAGCATATGTCTATCCTTTAAGGTTTGGCCACAATAACGATTTTAGTGGTGTTCAAGTATAATTTACGAAATATCTTATTATTCAATTACTCGATGTTCCTACCGACATAAACCAATAAACATAAAACAAAATGCATATCAAATTAAAGCTGATGAAATGAGGATCCCGAATATATACATATCATAACACTTTTATGTTAAGATTGATTGAATGTCAAGATGCATTTACAATGCCGAGGGCAGAGATGGCGGCGGCGGCGGCTGCGTTCCGTCGTTGTGTCAGTCGGTCGGTCCGCATAGCACGACAGTGGCGGCGAGTGGCGGCGCGCGGCGGCGGCGACGGCGTTGGTGGGGGTGGGCTCATGTTGAGGTGCGCGACCCGAACGGGCAGACACGTGAGGGCAGACAACGTTGATGGTTGTGTCGAATTATAAAATTTTCAGTGCGGCGCGGCGCGGCGCTTCGTTTCAAGTTTACAATTGATTTTTAAAATTTAATTTATGTGAGTCATTTTAAATAATAATTTTGTACAAAGAAACCTTGAATAGGTAAAAAATAGGTAGTTAAGTTTCGGTTAAAATAAATAAGTAGGTACTTAGGTGTAAGGTCTTTTCATTACTTACTGTAAATATTGATGTTAAATATTTATTTATCTAATTAAAAAGTAAATAGATATAATATGTAGGTATGTATAGGTAGGTACTGTCAAAACCTTGCATTCTTTATTGAAAATAAAAAAAAAATTACTGTAAATATCGATTTATAAAGCCTAAAAATTCATAAAAAAAATCTTTACTTAACTAACCGATTCTTTTTAAGTAGGTATTACGTACGTTGATAAAAAAATGCCTCGGCGTAAACAAAATATAGACGAACGTAACGAATATAAACGAATGCGCGTATCTCGGGCAAATGAATCACAGGAAGAAAATGAAGCTAGGTTGACTAGAGAACGGGAAAGGCGTCGTCGTTTGCGTGGAGAATCAGTTTTGACCGCTGACGAAAACAGTGCACGTACAGTATCAGAAATTCAAATGGACACTGCCACCACTGCTGCTGACCAAGAAAACATCCAAAATTCTACTGTCCTATGGATTAATAAAGAGTGTTCTGGCATGAATTATGAATCTACAATAGACTATAAAAATGATTCTTCTATACCCTTGGGGAGTTTAAATGTCATCTGCCAACATTGCTCTGCTTTAAAATGGAAAGACGAATCAAAAGGGTTTTGCTGTTTACAAGGAAAAAAAAATTAATATGATTTCTACACCACCTGAACCTTTACATTCGCTTCTAACGGGTGAACATCCAAAGAGCAAAATTTTTTTGAAAAACATACGTCTCTATAATATTGCGTTTCAAATGACGTCATTCATGAGTACACAAGTAGTCGAGCGGGGGTTTATGCCAACATTTAAGGTACAAGGACAAGTTTACCATTTGGCGGGTAGCCTTTTCCCCCTTCGGCCGGATGACCACAAATTTTTACAGGTATATTTTATCGCAGATCCTGAAATACAAACTACTATTCAGTGTACTAGAGCTCCACAACCGTTAGACAACGTATTGGTTAGACGATTGCAAGAACTATTACATACACATAATAACTACATTCGGTCTTTGAAAACTGCCATCGAAAGTGTCCCACAAAATGCTCCAAACTTCAATATTGTCATACACGCTGACAAAGTACCTGTAGTAAATCGGACATTCCATTCAAAAGATATCATGAAATTAAAATAAAGGTAGATGCCGGCGGCGGCCGCCACGCAGCGCATCGAGCAACTAACTCGATGAGAGCAATTGTTTGTGGCACTTTCTCGAGTAGGATCTCCTGAAAATCAATACGTTTTGATGCCACCTATAAATACACCAACGTAGTGTACAGGGAGGCTGTAAGATAAGCATACATTTTTTTTCTAATTTAGTGATTCATGGTCGTATTAATTAGCATGCTTATAACTTAAATATCTGTACCTATTAATGTCTACCCGTGCGAAGCCGGGACGGGTTGCTAGTTTTTTATATAATAAATTCACACAGCATCTCATACACTGACCTGCCTCCGTGGTAAGTCGTTTAAAGCACTTGTATTACTGACGTCAGACAACAAAAGAATCACAAATATACTATTTAATTGCATATATTTAACACCTAGATACAGAACAAACACAAATATCATGATATATTTGCTTTGGGTGGGAATCGAACCCACGCACAAAAAAGACCACTATCATCGTCGCTATCGGACCTGTCACACAATATCACAATTGAAAATATGATGTTACATTTCTTAGTAAATTTACTGCCCCTCTCAGCCTTAAAATCGGAAAACATCAATGCGAACACTGCTATTTGGCGATAGAGTGAAGATGAGGTACCAATGCCGACGACCTTTTCTATGAGGTCTAATTTATGTAACGATGTGATGATCTCTTGATACAATTAAACTAAAACGAGTAACGCATTCCCACACTAGCTAAATTCAAAACACAGAACGTAAAACTACGTAAATAGTAAAGTTGACTCGAGCAGTCAAAGCTCGAGTTTTTAGACCAAAACGTACGGGCAAACTTTTCGCCGATTACGTAAAACCTTTGGCAAACTCGTATTTACCCGAATTTATCCTTTGACTACTGTACCTTTGATTTGGCGGAGCCGTATGTTTGTCTTTGATTAACTGCGTAATTCCGATGCCATTGCTTTTTTACAAAATATCGCGTATTAATGTTCAGTTCGCGACGTACTATTTAAAGCAAAAATTAAAATAATACCACCATTAGTGTCATTTACTACAAATAATGTATTGGACGAAAAATTTTTCGTAAAATATCTTGGTCTTATAATCGACAGTGGTTTGACTTGAAATAATCACATTGTGCATGTCAGAACGAACTCATTATGGAGCTGTGCCAGTAAAAATGTCTGATTTTTAAATAGTTGAAAATATTATTTCGATGTTATATTTAATACCTCATTCAAAAATATACAACACAATAATAATAAACGTAAACAACTATATAAACACATTTGAAACCTACTATTTTTTTATCTACAAAGAAAAGTAGTAAAAAACCGGCAGAGTAGAATAGTTGCTCCTCATGCATCAGGTGTCGTAATCCGATCCATCCAAAACAGTGCAGCTCAAAAGGGCCGGTATGAGCAACACCATCTCCATCGCGATAGCTGCGCTCTACGAGAGCCAACACCAAGGGTGTTACGGGCATTTTTTTTTCCTTTCTTGGGGAGGCTGATGTCCTTAAGTGGGCTTCCAATAGCTGATATGATGATGATGATGATAATAAAAAAAAATAGTATCTTGCCTTACTATTTTATCATATAATGGTGTTGAAACGTTTTAGTAAGCTAAGTACTTTTCTTGAAGTACCTAAAGTTAAAAAAAACCATTTACTTTATGCATTTGTGACTTTCTATGCATTGAATAATACTGAATATGAACTAAGATAAAATCAATTTGTCTCAGGCTTCAGACGGGACTCTATGACACAAAATTATTACTTTTATAATGAAATACCCACAGTTATAAAAAGAATTAGCTCATTAAATCTGTTTGAACTAAGGCCGAAACAACGAACACATTCTTGAGATTGTTCTTGAATTGAATATTTTGTATGACTAATGGTAATGAATGATAAAATTTAATGAAATTCTCTGTTTTTTTATGTAAGTGACTGTAATTGTCTTCTTTAGGCATTTTATTTTTTGGCAACATCTCTTTAACCTTAATACATGAATCTAGTATTATCTAGAGCTAGACCTTATATAACGGTCATCTGCATCAATCTATTTTTAATAGCCAACAGTAGTGTTCGTGTGTTCCGGTTTAAATAGAGATGTAGGCACTGAAATTACTGCTTAAAGTGGCTTAACATCTCAAGGTACCTCAATAGTATTAAGGTTTGTCTACTTAGTAATAGAAACAACAGTATTTTAACCAACAGTATTTTCGCGAGCTACGCTCTAAGATTGCCACCACGCTTGCCCAATGCGGCAATTATGAGTTAATTCCCCCTTTTCTAGGAAGGTCTATGACCAGCAGTGAACGTTTTACGGCTGTTATAGTGATGATGATGATGATGATTTGACTCTTATCATGTAAATAACAATTTTGGAGATAAACTTAGGACTACTAATATTCTCCTAATTATGCTTCTGACACCGTACTAGGCTGAGACTGTATTACGGCAGTCAGCGCCATATTGCCTTTAGTGAAAGTCCAAAACAAAATGAACACGTACTTATCTGGTAATAATGTCAAAAATTTATAAATGTACGAAATTAATTTACGATTGATTAATTTTCGTATTTTAAAGTTAAATTACGGAAATGAAAAGAAAGTCACTAAGATTTTATAAAACACTTTTTTACCCAAAGTATTCAAGGAAAAATTATATTGTTATCAGTTAATGAACAAAAATATATTATAAATCAAAGTAAACACTTCAATTTATGAGGAATATAATTCGAAATTCTTCTCCTACTTGAATAGACGTTATGCCATGTCTTTTATTAATTTAGAAACCACTTAAATGATTCTTTGTCAAATAATACTCGACATCTTACGGATATCGACTTTGTCTTTTATTTTTAGATTTTGTCAGTTGTTATGTAAACCAATATTATATTTGTTAATATGGAAATTTTGTGACTGATTGTCAACTGTTACTGTAGTTTACATAATGTAAAGTAGTAAAAAAGTGCCATTAGTCTTTAGTTTACCTGGCGTACATACGTAAAAAAATTGAGTTAAGGTGCTTGTCCAAGATGAACTTCCAAGTGTGTAAAGTTGGATCTAAGTTGAGAGGATCTAACTTTAGGATAGTTTAAATCTCAATTTTAAAGTCGCAATATCCTTTACATGACAAAAATATAAGTATAGTTAAGATAGAATAGCGTACGTCGGGTCAGGTAGTATTATTATAAAAATGTATTGTCTCCAGCCAATACAACTGGAAAATGTTTATAAGAAGTATATCACGCGATACACCGGATTGCCGCGACGACAGGCTGATCCCTAAGGCCGGCTGGGTTGCGCCGCCCGCGCCGGCACGCGCCACTAATGGGATCCGATCCGGCGCTGCCCTATTAAGAAAATCCCCCATTTGATTGAATAGCGATTCTGGATTAAGACGCTCGTTCACCCGGAAGTTTATGATTGTCTTCTACGATTATAGTAAGAGGTTATTCAAATTTACGTTATTAATTTATTTGACTGTTTCTCTCTTTCTTTCCTTTCAATCCCGGCAGCGAATGTTTAGAAAGGGCCAAGGTGCCTTATCTACGTTCTTGTTAGTTTTCTTAAGGTTAGTTCGTGAGAGATCGACTTTTAAAAGTAAGCATATTAGACACGTGTCAGGAAAATAAGATTATCAGGTTATCTCAATCTGTCCGGATTGCGTTGATCCGATCCGTCCGATCAAAGGATCGGATCCGTCAGTACGAGTATATAATAAAAACATTTCGAATTATACTTTTGATTCAGAATTAGCTCTCATGTTTTCTCAGAAGTTTTAAATGCCATACTAGTAAATTAAGAGGTAATCAAAATGTTTCTTATTAGTTAATTTATTAGAATATGTTTATTATTGAGGGCTCAATAAAAGTTTCTCTCATATCTAAGTTTCAGCACAGATTCCCAATCAGTAGCTTTAGAAAAAACTCCACTTTTAAAACTATTTTTGTTTTATTCAGAGGAAATTGTAGTTTATTACAATTATTTGATATCGACCAGTTATTTGCTTGTTAATGAAAGATGACCTTTTTGAAAATAGTGTCGCTAGGTTAAATATAAAAAAGTTTAAAGCCTAGATAGTAGTATCCTGAAACAGTGCCGCAAGGCAGGATTGATAACATTATATGGAGAATAGAATCCTAACACTGTTGTTGGTGGTTGGGTGATCAACTCGATTCAGCTCTGTTTAGCATGTTCACCGGCCTACATGTGATAAGGGAGCATATCAATTGTCGTTAACATGCCAAATATTAGCTATATAGATTTGAAAATAAATACATAATTATATCACGCCTGTGTCCTATCGGGGTAGGAAAACACTATAGATCTCTACTTGCTACGATCTTGGCATATCTCTGACGCCTCTATTAGTCGCTTTAGTCTTTTCATACACGTTCTTTTTTCGATAAACTTCTGACCTAACCCTTCTTTATAGATTTACAAGAGGTATAATACATTTTCTTCTTAGTTAAGGTATGTTTGCCAAGGCTGCCTGTAACAACTCTTCCATTCTATTCATTCAGTCATCCTTCTTATATCTATTATTTCTACCATATTCACATTCCTTTCTTTTTTGTTTTCACAACATTGTATTTTACACCACATATAAAATAAAATAAATAATACTTTTTTATTGAAATAAAAAAATAAATCGCGAGTTTAAAAGAAATGTTAATTTAAAATTCACCTTCGAATGGTTTGTAAATAACTAACATAACTAATATAAAAGCACAATGATATTTATCAAAACAAAATAAGCTATAATTTGAATTCGTGATCATCGACGACTTTATCTGAGATCGTTAGCATGACAGCAAAAGTACCGCTACGAATAAACATCATAATTATAAAAAACGGTATTCTGTTTTTTAAACTATCCACAAATTAAGTTAGTCGTGATGTGGCACAAAGTAAGTTAGTCGGTAGATATTAAAATATTACCATATTCATATCAGCTAAATGCGTATGGCCAAGAGGTCTAATGAATAAAGGTCCACAAAATTTGGAGGGTCAAAGAAAAGGCGCGGGGCAATTAAAACGAATTTACATTACAAAAATCTGTTTTAAATTTCATCGTTGGATCAATTTACTCTTTCCGCAGCTTAGAATTGATTGAAGTGGAAATTTTATTACGTTAAAAACTAAGTGCAGCCTTTTTTAAATTACCGCTTATAATGTAACATACCAGACTTCAAAGTAACGTGTCCCTATACATACATACACATATGTATATATACTGCTTACATTGCATACTTTAAAATTACTAGACGTCGCTAATCTACCTCAATTAAAGTCTGGTCAGGTTTATATTAGTCAATTTTACATTTTAAATTTAAATATTGATTGTGATGCAATTACTTATTGGTATTTGAAATTATTATTATTTCTCATAAATTATTCTTTATCGAGTGAAAAAGGCCTATAAAATATTTACAAGACAAGAGTTTGATTAAAGTATCATTATTTGTTCTAAAGGTAGTAAATCTAAGAGGTCTGCTCTAAGCATATATCTTGCTCATCTTATATCTACTTGTCAACAACTGATAGTATGCGAATACACTGCTATTTTTCAGTTTGAATACTGAAATACTAGGTAATATGACACAATATCATCAAGTCGCAACATTGGGCTTGATGGCTCAGATGGTTGTGATCCTATCTTGTGCACCAAAGGTTGTGGGTTCGATCACCATCCAGAATCTTACGAGATAGACCAAATATTTATATAATTATATGTATGTTTATTCTGTGTCTGTCCGTAACAAAAGTGCTTAAACGACTTATCATGGAGTCAGGGCAATGTATGAGATGTTGTGGGAATTTTTCTTTATAATGTAATGGCTACGATGCTTAGTTCAAAGTAAAAAGTTTATTTTTTAATATACATAAAATAAATACTAGCTCGTATTTATACAGTAGATTTACGATCGCTCCATACAATTTTTAAACGTCACTTGGAATTATAGTGGGAGAGCAAACGTCGCCGCCGAGCAAAGCCCAAGGGCCTAAACTCATCGGCAGGGTCATTCCACAGATGGCAGATTTATAACGCGCACGTTCCGGCGCCCTTCGGCGCCCACTATCAACGCTTTAGTTTTTCTCTAGCATTTCATTTATAATACTTAGTTAAGTTTAGTTCATGAATGTAACGACCACCCCGCTAGAATGCATCCCATTTGATTTACTGCCATGGAACTACAAAATAAATAAATAACAATTTGGGGAAGACAGTTTTCCAATCGTTTTTTTTAATATATATTTACTTACGCGTTCCATGCTCAAGATAAAAGCTAGTTTTTTAACTGTTATTATTCAGCTTTACATTTGATGTTAAAAGTTTAGCCATTTAACTTGAAACTGTTCAAGAGTAACAAAAATGTTATGTCGTATTCTTAAAGTTGAAAATGAGTACATTGTCAAAGTTCGATATTGAGATTTTAATCTTCGAATTAAACAAATGTTTGATTATGTTTATGGCAGGATTAGACTAGTGATATTTTTCAACCATCTTTATAGAAATTAAGGTGTTTTCAATTTAGTCAAAATACTTGAGCTCCTAAATCATGTATTTTAAGTTGTATTTTTAATGCGACATCAATTATAATATTTGATAACGTCTAGCAAAGTAGACATCAAGGACAGTAGAGCGTAATAAAGGGATGTTTTAAATTGTTTTGTATTCTTTTTAATTTTTATGTGACAACATTTATTGAAAGTGTAAAAAGTTAAAAAACTGCCCTTTTTAAAGACAGAAAAGGGAGTTTCATTTTTCACTTTCACTCGACTAATTTTAATGCAGTTTTCAGTATATTTTCGTAACAGACATATTTTTGTGCGCTCAAATAGTAAACGCTGGCTAAATCTAACGAGATAGATCAAATTAATGGGCTAACTTTAAAATTATAGACAAACAGATCCACAAAATCCTTTTTTTCTTTCATATATATTACAAAAAAAATGGCTTATATCAGTTTTATTGCAAACGTGCGAAGCCAAGGCTAGCCCATAATAAAAATAGAGGCGGAAAAATATTAACTTCATCACGAAACTTAAAAGCATGGTATAGATGGTTAGTGCAATCCGCTTACTTTGCGACGTTTCTTGAATGTCAGTTAAGTTATAGCTTAGTTATAGCTTAGTTATAGCTAGATATAACAAAGAAAAACCGTGTCAAAGCGTCTCGTAAATATTAACACCGCAACTTATACTTGAAAACCCACTTAAACTATTGATCTAGGATGTTATTTTATAAGTTTTATTATTGAAACGAGAGTTTCATCTTTCCTGACACAAAATCGGCGATTAACTGATGCCATACATAATTTAAATCTGAACATACTTTGGGATACCGGCAGTAGTAGAATAATACCTCACGATGAGACGATGGAACCGACAGATGACTGTATATACTTTCAAAATCTTTATCAACCCAAGTTTTACTAACAGGTTCTTTTTGGTGGCTCGCGTATAAAACTCTTGAGATACTTAATTTTAAGAACCATCTGGTGTCAGTAGACTAGTTTGAAATTAGTCCACTTAATGATATTTGTACAAATGACCAAAACAACTCTTTTTTATTATCGGTCATTTAAGTAATTAATTGTAATTAGTGATATAATTACAAAAAAATACAGTTGGTTGACTATTTAAAAGTGCCCATTGCTAATTTTATAGTCAAAAAATAAAAACGGCCATTAGGCTCGTCAAATCAAATGCAACATGGCCAGAATGGGAAACTGTTTGATGTTGTATTGTAAACAGATGTTGGTTGGCTAAATATAGATATAAATAATAATGTTTCATTCTCAAATAGCCGTAGGATATGCCATGTTAGATTGATTTGACGAGCCTGATGGCCGTGGGGTTCCGGCTGAGTAGAATAGTACCTTCTCCTGAATCAGGTGACAAATCATGAGGTGACTAAGGTAACGAAACCGATACATTACGGTATATCCATCCGAAACAGCGCAGCTTTACGAACGACAATTCTTTACGAATGTTTCAGATAGATCGCTTTTCATACTCAGTTGAACTTTGCAACAATCTCGGTACGCACAAAGCAGCATAACATGAATGGCAAATAACGGACTTGGCGGTCTGTTCCCACCGCGTGCGGAATGGTAAGACGTCTTAGCCCTAATGTGCTTGTGTATGTAAATTCCATTCGGGGCCCGGGGCCCTTGCAAATTGTTTCGGAGCGGATATTCATACAGGTCTGCTGTTATGAATACATTTGCCGAGGCATGCACTCCTTGCTCGAGACGAGCGAGCGGCTTAATTTCTTTGACATCAGTTTCATTTAAGTTTTTGATATTCTGAGTTTTTTTTCTTTATTGGACGTCACGAATGATTATTTTAATTATTAATAAATAAAAATATTATACCTGAAAAATATATGTAATAGTGTAATCACAAAAAAAATTAATTATAATAGCACGATGCGGATTTAAAAATAGACTAGGTATTTATTTAAACTGAATTAAAATAAATTCCCCTCGTATAGCGCAGTAGTTTAAACAGCCATTTTATAAGCAAGTATCGAGATATTAAAACTAGTATAATTAAAATACGCGTAATAGTTCATGTGAATTAATAAAGTAATTGTGATAGTAAGAAAAACGTAATTTCATATTATATAAACCTTCTTTTTACAAGATAGAAAATATTGTGTCACATTACTCAAAATCTTTGTATCTGACTCGTCGAAGAAAGATAAATAAAATATTTATTAAACCGCGTTTTTAAGTTGTAAATATGTAGTTTTATTATAAGTAGTGAATTCGTAAATTTCAGAAAATGTATATATAATAGAAAATGTAGAATACACAACGCTCACAGCAGTTACGGTCTGATTGTTTTAATGATAATTGTACCGAAATTCTTTAACGCCATATTTTCTAAACATTACGTAAACAAGAATAAAAATACACAAAACATAAGTAAATCCTAAATTTCAAAATAGCGAAAATATTTGGCAGTTAAAGCGAAGGCATCAAGAATGAAGGGACATTTCTAGGCAAGCAAATGCGTCGGATGCTGGAGTGACCGGCGCACGTTCCCGACTACCAACTATGTTAGATGATAGAATCCGTTCTAGGCACTAAGTTAAAGCCTACACCGTGTTTCATATGAAATATTATAAAGTAGTTATAGTAACGAACTGTGCGATTTGAGGATTATATAGAATAGCAAAATATCATCTTACGGTGATAATACTGCGTTGACATTTTCTGCAACTTTTAGGATGAAGTGACTGGCAAATGGTTTTGATATTGAGTCTGAATGGCTTGCAAACAACAGCCTTACGTTAAATGCAGAGAAAAAGCTGTTTTTCCATTAGCAATACATATAGGCCTCAGAATCTAAACATTCCCTCCCTCGAGTGCATGCCAGTGTCCAGTTATCGATGAGACGCCACACATAAAATACCTGGGCCTAACAATAGATAAGAATCTAACTTTTAACACATACATACATCTCTAAGAGACTTAGATAGCTTATATTTATATATAAACAAATACGAAATGTGGCAGATGACAACATGAAGGCATTCTACACGGTTTTAGTCATATCGTATTGTATAACGTTTTGGGGTGGAGCAGCGACGACCAAACTAATAGAGCTGGAAAGGGCTCAGAGACTCATCTTGAAGACATGCTTCTTCAAACCGAGACATTACCCAACAACACCATTGCCTCGAGAAGCAAAGGTTCTTACGGTCTTCATGCTCTACACGGTAATTAAGCAGCATACTCTTGTGGATTGTGCACAAAATATTACAAGAACCAGAAGAAACTATAAGGTCTTCGACGTTGAACGATCATGTACCTCGTTTCCCAATAGATATATTTAAATTTTAGCCAAAAAAATATATAACTTCATAAACAAAGTTAATAATATATTACGGAAAACTAAACCTGAGTGTAAAATAATTGTTACGAATTGACTGCTGAAGAAGACATACGATGAGACAGAAAAAATATTTAATTCCTAATTCCACAATTAGAGGTAATGCCATAAATACCAGGACAGAAACTTGATACGACTTTTCTGAAACACCACGCGTACCCCATGCCCACACGTAAACACACGTATGCACACACATACACATGACTTTAATATGTGTATTAAAATAAGATTGAAATGTAAAGCAATAAGTCGTAAATATAAATGTAATGTAATCAGTAGTCAATGTAATGTAATCTAATGTAATTTAACAAATATTGTTGTAGGGTTTGAGGCCCAATGCTGTAAAATACAGGCAGGTCACTGCTTAGTTTAGACTTCAGTCTCTTACTAATTAGAAATCCAAACATTTATTGTATTAGCATTTAAATAATGTAATGTTTGTGGAGAATTATTATTATTAGTTTATGTTATAAATAACTCACTCGCACCTTCCGTCAAAAGCAGTGTTTGTATTGCTGTGTGCCGGGTTCAAGGGTGAAAGAGATTGTGAAATGGTGATGTGACATAAAATCTTCAAGTTACAAGGTTGGCGACGGGACACCTTTGTGGCAGTGACGGCTACTATCAAGCGAGCCTTGATGCTCCTTTTGTCGACTTAAAAATCACTTATAAAAAAGTTGTAGGAATTGGAAGTTTTTGATGTTCACGGTGACAAGTGATGTCGGGAAACTCCGTGGGGAGTAGTCACCCTTGCCTCGAAAGACAATCATCTAGACGTCAAATAAGGCGTATTGTTCGCTAGTCCGGTTCTTGTGGATGGACCGATAGTTTTCAATAGAAAGTTTGTTGTTTACCGAGAGCTGCTTGGCGGAGCGTGAATGTTACCAATACTAATTGTTAGAATTTTTTTTTGAAGGTAATTAATGTATTTACCTTAATTAGGTAACAAGACATAAGTTTTTTATTGAATGGGACAATTTTTTATTGTATGGTAATATTTTTTATGACAAAAATAGGTAGGTATATTCAATAGGTTAAGACAGATAAACGTCTGACGGGTCAGCATTTGCCCCACCAATGAAACCGCTGACTAAATCAAAAATAAAACAGCTGTCTTTGCACTGATACGTAGTAAATTTTGGTAAATAATTATACACAACAAGCACAACATAATTACTAACAAAGAAAGAACATATATTTTAATATATAGATGTTCTTCGATGACGAACTACCTTTATAATAGTAAAAGGGTTACTATACTTATATAACATCGTTTAATATAAGTATGCAGAACCAAATATTGTTATAGACAGCCATAAGATATCGATATGAGTGAACCTGGTGGAAAGTAACAATATTAATAATACCGTTATTTCATAGTTAATGATATCTCTGGTGAACATATGTAGCAGTAAAATTCATGTTGCTACGAGCCGATGCCCACATGCATTTGCCGAGAGTGGCGAGGTCGACGAGACAAACGTCACTCAGCATATTGTCGGCCCCACGTAAGTAACACGACACAAAGAAACCTTTGCACTTTTCTTCTAACTGTAACACCCATTACTTGAGCTGGGTAATTTGAGAATCACGTAATTGTGTATAGGGAAGCCTTGGTTTGAATTCACCCTTTTTGACATAAAGACAGTTTAATTTTCGCCATAGCGTAACGGTAGGTTAGAATAGTACCTAGTATATTCTTCGCTCAGCTGAAGTGGCAGAGCTGACCGATGGCAGCTTATCCCGGAACATCTTAAATGCAATAGATTTGCATTTAAGTTTAAGTTGCATCTTTATGGAGTAAAAAAAAACTATTTTTAGAACGGGAATACTATTTCCATTTCTCATAGGGAGCTGTTCTGTCGAGATGGTACGCTCTGCGATTGCCACCACACCTGCCCAGCGCGGCAATTTTCGGATATATTCCCTCTTTCTGTCTGCTGCTACGATGATGAAGAGTACTTTTTTGAGAGTGACTGCGAATAGTTTGTTTGTTTTTACTATTCTCAAATGAGACCAAAGACAGAAATTAGTTTTTAGCTTTAAATGGAAAAAATATAACCACTTTAAAGTATTCATTACAAATTTATAATATCACTTTAAAGTAACATTATAGCATTGAGTTGTAATAAAACTTAAAAGACAGTCTAAAGTCTTCGATCAATGGCACCAACGCAAAATAGTCTATCGAATTGTGGAGAAATTACTTGGAATCTCTGCGTAATCAGATCTAAAGTATCCATAAAAGAACAAAAGCTCAGCTGAAGTGGCGCGGGCATGGCACATAGAAGACATAACTAGTTGTCGTCGCAAAGTTTCCAAATGGAACACGCATCGGAAAGCGCAGCGTAGGACATCCAATCAAAAGGTTAACAGATGATTTGATTATTACAGAACGGTGGCCGCAATGTAAGCAAAACGACGAGCAAAACATTTAGAAAGATAAATAATCCAGTGCTAGTGGAAAATTCTTATGAAACCCATCATTATCAGTAGATATCTGAAGGCTATTCTAATGAAGATGTAAAAAAGTGTAAATAAATAAGTAACAATATAATTAATTAATTAGAGCACGTGTGTTAAAAAACTTAAATATATCTTTTCTCTTCTGATCTCTTTAACATTATTTCTATTCAAAGGTTGCCTTGCCTGTAAGAAATTGCATTTAGCGATAAGACCGCCTCTTGTACCTACTTTTCCATGTTTTAGTGATGTTCTTGTGTTGTTTTTATTGGTGTACAATAAAGAGTATATTATAATATTATTATTACATATTTTTAACACATAGACCCAGGACAGACTCAAATATCTATCTATATACAACATCTAAAAGGAAAAAACTGACTTGGCTAACTGACTAACGTACGCAGGGCCTAAAGTATAAGAGTTAAAACTTGAAATTGTCTACAGGGGTTTCTCTTATAATGTAAGAGAGCACTATGACAGGATTTTTGAAAAATACCCTAAAGGTATAAATAAGACGAAGGTGCAATATGAAATATGAAACATTGCTGTTTATGAAATTATTTGAATAAAATTCAGTATAAATGTTCTTCATGCAAAGTTATGAAACACGTGTCAAATATTTTTTTAGAAAATCATTCCTTAAGGGGGTTAAAGGGGGTGCAAAGATAGTATGAAAGTTCTACAATTACAGCGCTGCTAGTCATCATATAAATATTTGTTCTGGATGGGACATCGAACCCACGACCCTTAGCACATATGGCATAGCACTACCATCTCCACCATCGGGCCCGTTAATTCTGTCCCCATTTATCTATGTAAAATATCAGTGCAATACATTCATCTGGCAAGCATATAAGTAGCAAAGTATACATTGTAAGATGGAGTCACCGGCAAATAATTAAAATATCTTCCGTGGTGCCAGCGACAGACATGAAGACAACATGCAGCGCTGAAATATCTTGCCTTTATATTACTTTTGACATCCGTAGTAGACAAATAAACGGTTATTTAAGGCGTCATCTGCCAAACAGAGGTACGGTACGTGTATTTCATTTTTGGCCATAACTGCACCGGGGTGGCGATCGCCTATATTGGGAGATTTAGCCATTTTGTTTCAGATGTACATAAAGCCATCGTTTCGTTCTGGTACCTCAATAGTCTCTTACAAAACATGATACAGAACGAGGTACTGATGAGGTAATCTGCTAAAGCTGTAGTACAAAATTTTATATCCTTAAATACCGCCAATATAATCGAATACTTAGTAGCCGTATCAATAGACAATATGCCGTGAGGTGCAGTGAGGGCCGAGTAGAATAGTACTTCCCCCATTTACCGGGTGTCGTAATGCGACTAAGGTACCAGATCCGACAGATGGCGGTATATTCATCCAAAACAGTCTGGCTCAAAAAAACAGGGCGGGGATGGGATCTGCGATTGGCAACACGCCAACTATACTTTATATTAACTTTATTTATTTTTGGTATTTATACTTTTACAAACAAATAAATTATGCAAGAACACTTTATTTTAAACCTTTAATGTGATCCGTCAAACAAAATACTCATTATAGGTACTTAACTAATTACAATAACTGAACAAAATGTTAGATGCCAGTTTGTTTATTTATTTAAATTTGAATGTTTGGCAAACTACAATTTTTTTCCGGACACTTAATTTTTTTCCTACTAAACCAGTTTATAAATTTGTTTGTAAAAAAAAGTTGCAACTCTACCTATTTCCAGCGATGGACTTCCAATGGCTGATGTGATAATGATGATAATAATCAATTAACAGTACACGATATGGAAAAGCGGACAAAGGTGTATGCATATCTTTGTGATAACTATACTGCTATTGGTATACTTAGTTGCAACGAGTGAATTCGACAGTTCATATGTTGCGTTCAGGGAGCGTCGGGTAGTGTCGCCTCTAATCGCCACGGACGTCCACGTCGCCGCCGGCAAATAACTTCCGTGGTGCGAACGTCGGCGGCCGACACCGACAGCACTCCGGGTACTAACCTCACCACAATATCTCGTCACACATATACTATTTAGTACCTTCAAATTTTATGTTTAACTAGCTGTGACCGCGACTTCGTCTGCGTGGAATAGTTACTTTAGGCACCATATTTTCTTTCAAATGACAATCGCCTATTTTCGCCGGTTTTTGCTAATTTTTTGATTGATGCTCCACTCCTATAAGGCGTAGTGTGATGTTATATAACCTAAGTTACCCTTTGTGTCTGCCAGTGAAAGTCTCATTAAAATTCGTCCAGCTGCTTCAGAGATTACCAATAGTCTAATTATATTTGGTTAAATGTACCTCCATATGCAAGTAAAAAACAGTTATTTTAAAACTACAAACAGTCACTCCAATTTTATTTGTATGTATTGATTAAATTCGACTGGAACATCTGAGAAAGTTTGGTGTCGCACAATAGCTATCTATATTACTCGTATATAAAAAATTATGCTAAGGGGGTGGATCGTGGGTTCAATCCTCACCTCCTCCAATCCTCATTGTTCTGTGTTTGAGTGTTAATGCAATGTATTTCAGTATTATATTTGTGATTCCTCTGTTTTCTATAGTCCGTAACACAAGTGCTTTAAAGGACTAACTGGACTATTTTTTTGTAGTGTATATTATTGTTAAAGGGATTTTTTCTTCAAAGGAAAAATCTTATAAAAGTATATAATAAAACGCGCGTTTTGATAACTCTTTCACCATTAGAATGCTACAATATTCCGGAGTAAGAGAATGATCTTAATCCCTATTAAAATTTCATTAATCAAATCCAAGGTAAGCAAAAAGTTGCCATAAAATGACATTCATCGCATGCGCTGCCGGTGGATGGATCGTGGGTACGTACAATATTTTTGAAACTATGTATATAATCAGTTTCAGCCAATCCATTAATGTTTAACACAAATGTTTATACAGACGGGCCCGATGGCGCAGATGGTATCCTGATCCTATATTGTGCGCCAAAGATCGTACTAGGTACCTAGGACAAATATTTATACTTGTGTTTTTTATGTGTCTGGGTGTTAAAATATATGTATTTAAGTAGTATACTGGTGATTCTTCTGTTGTCTGGCGTCAGTAACACAATTGCTTTAATCTTTTTACCACTGAGTTAGGTAATGTATGAGATGTTGTGGGAATTTATTAATATTATTAATTGTCCACTAGTGCAAAGCCGGAGCGAGTTGCTAGTTACATATAAATATACCAATTCGAATACAACGTTGATGACTATCGGTCAGCTAGGTAATTATATTTAAATTGCCTGTTATTCTATAATATTTAAGCAATTCATTAATACAACGTCATGAAAAGAAATGAAAAAAATTATATAAACCGCGTTTTGAAGCCGTTAGAATTGAATTTTATTATGAGTAATGAACGCTTTAATATTAGAAAATATTTCAATAATTATGATCAGTGAGATTGAAAATTGACGCTTATAATACAAGCACTACGTGCATCTTATCTTTGAAAAGCAGTAAGCTGGAGAAGGCAAGGTGAGTATTTTACTTGTATCTGAATGAATCCAGTTCCTGAACGTTGCTTCCAATCGTCGGCGGACGTGCGCACAGCCGCCAGCAAATAACTCCCATGGGCGACATATAAATATTTTTATAAAATTAGTACGTTTGGAACATGTTATGTTTTCATTGTTGTAGAATATTAAGCATTTTTTCAATCTAATATTATTACAGATAATGACTCATAAACGGTGCCCCCCACTAAAATATGTAATAAAAATGCTCTTTTAATGACTTTACATTTCTCGACGTTCTCAAGAATTGCCCCGTTTTAAAGCCGTTAAAAGAGAAGTTTTATTATGAGTAATGAAGACGTAAATGTAGGTAAAAGTAGTTTTATGAACATTTGTGTTCGTTCTGTGCTGCCCTCTTCCTACCTCTTTTGTATGAGATACTGTGTAAATCTGTTTTTTATGGTATTTATATTATCCAATGTACATCGAGATCAAGCTAGGGCGTTATGTGAATTGAATGTGAATGATGCAGTCATTGAACATACCTTGAAAACAAAAAATAAATCATTGACTTTATCTCGATACTTTATAAAGGCCTCCTTTTACCGTCGTTACTTAATAACTAAGAGTAGTACACCACACTCGCGAGTATGTGCTTTCTCTATCTCAGATGCCAAACGAAGTCTACGGGGACAAAGTCGAAGGTGGTAACAAAGATTACCGATGTTAAACTAAGGACGATACAATGATTATAAAACAAATCAAATCAATATGCATATGCTATATGACATAACTGTAATGTTTAAAATTGAAAAACAATCCGCAGGAAATTGTTAAGTTTATTATCGAGTGTAGGTAAGTGGAAGCAGAGTTTGCGTTTACGGTACAGCGATTGGTTTTAGTCGTACCTTAGATTTTCATTAAAGTTCTATCTAGGACAGAGCTTAGTTCAGACCTAACTAATACATAACCTCGGAAAGTTCATGGTTGAATGGAGAATTAACAATGAACCGTACTGAGTTTGCGTTCAAAGTTGATTAACAATAAAAAATATTTAAACGTTGTTTTTGAGACTTATTTAGTTATTTCATCTAACAATCAACATATTTTTTAAAATTTTTACTACCTTTCAGAACGGAGACAATCAAAATAGTGTGAAAACTATTTTTGAATGTTTAGTATTATAGACATTTAGTCGTGTCCATATGTTGCGTGTGTATAGGCCAGAGATTATCATGAATATTATATTATACCTATTATAGCAAATATTGTTTTAGTATAATCGCCAAGCGTTTGTCTAATCACAAAAAGAGTTCTTTAAAACTAATTTACGAAAGATTGCGTAAAAATCGAGGAGAAAGAAGCAGAGGGTTTGCGTCCGCTTGGAGTCGCAGAGAGCGTCGCAAGACGCGGGCGGCCACGCGCGCACGCGCGCCCACACTCCGACCGCCGCCGCCGCGCCGGCCGCTCACGCCGCGCCACGCACTGATCGCGCCCGCGATAACTCCTTACTTTGGTTGCTCGAACTTATCGCAACTTATTAACTACCCATTTTCATCGCAGTATGAATCGGGCATTTTAAACTTGTCTTTTTACGTTAAGTTCGAGCTTAAAAGTAACTGTGAGTTTTATTCTGTGAATAAAATGCGTACCAAACTTTTTTAAAGCAGATGTAATTATTTGTTCATTTATTAGATAAATTTAAGAAAGATTATTCGCATAGTGCAATGCGTGTTCGGTTAATCGGTAGGTGTAGGAGTAGGTTTGTGGCGCGGAGGTGAGCGCGCGATGTGCCGCGTGCCGCGTGCCGACGTCGCCGCGCGATGAGCGCGCGTCGCACGCCGCGCGCGCGCGCCCTTCGCTTGCACGCGCTCCGCTTTGCTCGTGTGGTCGTGTTGCCGCTGGTGATCGCAATAGCTCAAGCACAGTGAGTATTCTCTTAAGTTATTCATTTGTACGCCAGATTTTGACGATGTATAAAGAAGAAACAGTTTCTAATTGATTCAGATTTTTTATGATAGAACAAAGTTGTAATCCTGTAAAATACAGAAAGCTTTTTAAATAATGAATTAGGAGATTACAAGTTATTCGAACCGCTTTTCTTTTATGTGAAAGATTTTCTGGAATATTTAAAACTTGAAGCGTAGATACGAGTATTTCGTCAATCGGCATTAGAAAGTTTTAAATACAATGTTAAACTTTTATTTGCATAATTTATATATATATATATATTATGAGATATGATAATTCTTAAGCATGGCGCACAGTGTATGGTACGTATATCAGATAGTAAAATGATATTCCACCTCGTTTATAAGTTATAGAAGTAACCGCAGGCAAATAGCTGGGCGTTCGCAAAGACATACCGGCGGCCGGCGGCTGCCGGCAACATTCTTTGATCATAACTATGTAATAAGTAAAACAAACTTAGTTGTTGAACAAAAATCTATCTTTCGGTCGAATAGTAGATATCATTTTCTTAGATTTACTCGTTCACTAGACTTTTTACTAGAATCTTAATGGATATAACACGTATAATATAACATTCCCCGGTTTTTGAATAATGCCTATATTTTACATTAAATTATTCTAATTAAAAGTAAATTTGTACTATTTTTGTAGTTCATACGGTATTTATTGTAGGGTTCGGCGATGAAGTTTTGTTTTTTTATAATAATAAAATATAAACAGCAAAGGACACGTTATTTAATATTGAGCATACTGCTTTACCAATTATTTAGGCGGTGGTAGTAACCTGGTTGTTAGTAGTGTATGAAGCGGAAAATAGCATTAGAGTAATTTAAATTTTAATTATTCTGTGTTCATATTTTTTTATATTTTCACTTAAACAAAACGACACTTTTCTCTATGTCGAACATTTGACGTAAATTGTCAACGCCAACTGGATCAACAGGATAACACCTGGAAGCCGTCAGGTCGAACCGCCAGTTTAGTAACAAAAATATTTTTGATAATTTGCCGTCTCTAAAACTGTCTATTTTAAGTGTATTGTAAAAAATGTTTGCAAAATATACATCACGAAATATGGCAAGAAAGAAAAATACTGTGCATTAATTATAGGTATTATAACATTTAAACTAGTTATTAAAAATGTTAAAAATATCACCCGGGTAAGCAGAAAAATATTGATCTCCATTTCCTTCGATCCTGGAATACCCCTTAAATCCTCCACACTGATTAATCACTTCATACACGAACGCCGGATATATAAGACTGCAACAGCGTTTTCCGAAGACGTATTTCATTTGGTCCTTCGACATCTAACTTTCCATCAACCTACGAGTACTAGGTTGCTTTCGTAATAATTTCTTCTATCCTCTCTAAATGCCTAAGGTTCATTAATAATTAAGAAATTGAGAGTTCACAGTCTGACGTTGGCAGACCAATTATTACTAATGTTAGTACAAGGGGTAGACCTCATACAAAGGTAGTCTGCATTGTGACTTTATTCTCACCTATTTCTGCCGATAATCAGCAGTCTTTGTATTGCTTTATACCGGTTTGAACAGTGAGAGAGGCAGTGGAATTACAAGGTAATGTGACATAATATCTTTAAGTTTGTAACGCGTTAGTGACAGTTACTTTCACGCTGGAATATATATATATATATATATATATATATTCCAGCGTATATATAATTCTTAAATACATAATACCCACACACTAAATAAATAAAAATATTCATTATATAAATATTTGTCCTGGGTGGGGAGCGAATCCACGATCTTTTACGCTCAAACTACTACCACCGTGCGCCATCGGGACCATTGTATGAATTATATCGAACTGGTTATATAAGCCAACCATAAACAGTGAAAAAGTATGTGAAGTTATGATAGCAGCTAAAATTTAAATGACTGATGTTAGTGTTGGATTGATCAGAATTCGGAATTAATAGGCAGTGGGAATATTCCGTTTCGGTGGACTCGCGATGGAATTGTAGGAATGAAACACGATTCTATCGCCGAAGTGTCAGAATCTCACCAATGAAACATCTATTTGGTAACAAAGCGAAACTGTAATTATTTTCTGAATGAACTAAATTCTGTAGTGCATATGCGGGACATATATAATTTAAACTCTAGATAACTATTCAGGGTTTACTTATTTCCTTATCAACTCCTAGCTTTTAACACTGAAAGCCCACCGTTTCTTACATCTGTTTTCATTAAACCTTTTTGACATTTTTACGAAAAAATAATACATTTTATTATTTGAACGGTGTATTTAACATAATCGGCATTCCATAAAACGCAAGGAGAAACAGATGGTTGGCACTGTGCCACAAATTTTAATGTAATCTTCTTGAAACAACGATCCAATAATTAACTATCACCTACCATAAAATAATTTTAAAAACATTTACGAGTTCACTACTCTTAATAAAACTACTTATTTAACGGCTTTAAAATGCAGTTCATTTAACTTTTTTACATTTTTTGCTCGAAATTTCGGTTACGTAGCAACAACCGTTCTCAAGATTGACAAGAGATATTGTCACAACATCCGTAACCGAAAAGTCGAACAAAAATGTGAAAAGTTAACAAAACTGCGTTTTAAAGCCGTTAAAAGTAGTTTTTTTAGTACTTGAGGTGGTTAAGACTTCATACTGTTTTTATCGTTTGTGTCCTTTCTTGTTGTAGTGTTTGTGTTTTTTTTATTATGTGTCTGGGATCAGTGGTGGTGGCTAAGATTGTACTTTGTCGTAGAAGCGAACGTGCTTCGGCGGCCGATCGGTTGGAGAACGTGACGCACACCGTTTCACGTATACTCGACGGGTACGACATAAGGTTGCGGCCCAATTTTGGTGGTAAGCCGTTTATATGTCGCCTGTTTTGACTTATAGCTAGCTGAAAGTGCGTGTTTTAATATAGTTTGATAATAAAATAAGCAATATTCTGATAGGCAAAATTAATATAATGTCAAGTATTGTTTTTTTTATTTTACCTATATAAATGTTTAGTGACATCAATTGAAAGTTTGATAATATAGATCACAGTAACACTTACAATTTAAATATCAAAAATTATACAGTATTAGTGAATTCGGCCTTTTTGTGGGATTTGAATGTTTACCCATTTCACTGCCTGCTATATAATAGTGTCAGCGTCAGTGATTTGTAATGGATTATAAAGGAACGGATCTGTGTCCTAGAATACAGATGTATCTTAACTAGGAGGCAGAGTGAAACTGTACTGTATTCATGCATACATAGCATTCTACTCGAACATGATTTTGTATATTCAACGGACAATAAATTATTATTATTATAGTTGTAACCGTTTCCCATCTTTATTAAATTATGATATTCATGATAGTATATGTATATTAATGGGAATTTATTGATATAGATATAACAAAGTGATGAATAAGCTTTCACACTTATTTATTAATCTTTACCTGCATTTATTATTTGTGTTTCAATGTTATTGTTGCTAGCACAATGGCAATATATTAGGCGAACATGTAATAAAATTTTAAGTGAATAACTAAATAAACTTGAATATTAATTTGTTCTTGATAGATATATAGTTTATTTGATAGACACTACATTATGTATAATTTCAAATTATTTTGCGCGTCTCAAAAAGCCGTATCTGACGGGCCTGAAGTACGTGTCTCGGGCTCCTAATATTAAAGCACCTATATCATAAATATGTCAATCACAGCGCGACCCAGTTGGCAATATTATGATGTACTCATAACACCAACATGTGTATGTACTGATGCATCCAACTCAGCCGCTTGGTACTTTAAATAATATATGTTAGAGCAAATACTGAGGAGATATTCCGGCCTGTCGCTGCACGTTATTGCAACCCTTGAACCATAAGGATCCAATATTGTATTGAATTTAGTAGGAAAACAGGAGATTTGTCAGCTGTTTTGCGTGTACCAGTTCACTTCGTTGCATAAAATGTTATTGGTTTCAGGCGACCCGCTCTACGTAGGCATGGATCTAACAATCGCGAGCTTTGATGCGATATCGGAAGTCAATATGGTAAGTCGTTACGGATTACGCCGTGTAGGTGGGGGGATTGTAATTAAGGGACAGTATTGGGATCAACGAAAAGTAAAGGATTCGAATAATTCTGTCGTGTGTACTGCATGCTCGATTAACTTTTTGCATAAAATCATTCGTAATTTTTTGATAGTTTAACATTTAGTCTAAAATTTTTCTATGTCAACAAAAAGTATATATTAGAAATTAAGAAATTATAACGCATCGTAATATTGGAATGTTTATACAAAATTTTGATATTAAAGTAAATCGATATACGTTTCGTAAAAATGTTTATTTTCGTATCGATTTTTAAGACGTATCGATGTCATATTTGTTAAATAAATATGTTTGCTGATATTTTAATCAAACAAACTTATGTATATAAATTGTTACAATGTCCATTAATTGATAAAATATTCATGATTATGTATTTGGCACAATCCTATACAAAAAATATGACCTACCATTTTCTCTCGCCTACAAAGATCCCACAACAAAGCGTGAATTCAAGTCATCCGAGGAAACGAGTATATTATTTACCATAGCACCTTTACAAAACAAACTTTAGTATCGTTCGAGATCAAAGGTTAGGTGACAATCCGAAATCGGCAACCCTCGTTCGAGTTCCGCTGAGGACGTTTTCGGGTCATATCAAGGACCTCTTCAGCGTCCATCGTAATTCATTAAGCTTTTAATAGCATCGGAAAGAGAGCAAGGCCGCCACTTGACACAGATTGGCCGTGGGGAGGCGGTGTGCTGACTTGCTGCTCACCAATCGATGGCGACCTTACTCCTCCAGCCACTCCCTGCGGCCGCGTGGCCGCCCACTCGTTACTATATACTGAAGTATATATGTGCGCTCCGAAAACTAAGTATATAGAAGAAAAACCTTTTTGAAAGTAGGCAATTTCTTTTAGCGCAACTTGGCTTACGTAATTTTAAACTTGTGACAACACCTTATGATTTAAGATACATACGAACTTGTACTTAAAAGGAACGGTGCTTGTCATTCTGGATAACTGGAAAATAATAATTTCACACAACATTTCACATATTAACTTAACTCCGAGATAAGTCGCTACAAGCAATTCTGGGTGGGGATTGAACCCATGACCCTTGTCTTACAAGACAGGATCACTGCCATCTGCGCCATCGAGCCTGTTTAGTTTTATAAACACTTAAAACAAAGTAATAACAAAAAAAGATAGCATTGCTGTCTAAGAAAGGCTCCTTAATAATATAGCGACTCAGATATATAAAAAGCAAGTTCTATTATCACCGGCTTATTTGCGTAATGGTTCGGTCCAATTTCCGGTAAGTCACGTTTTGAATATTTCATTGAAACGTCTTCGATTTATTGGTTAATATTAGACGCCTATTACTGAACATACGCACAAACGTACTGACTTAAATTGTTGTAGAGAAATACAAATATCTTCTGCTTTACTTTGCTATTATTAATAGTCGTGTGAGTTTGTAAGGTTTGTAAAGTTTGTAAGTCCTGTTGTTTGTTTCTCTCTCACGCAAACACTATTGAATGTTTCTCATAAATTAAAATAACACAGTCTATTATAATATATTAATATCCGTCCATCCGCGCGTAGATTTTATTCATAAGCTGTACACTCGTGATTTTACCCACTTGGACTGCATAATTAATCCTCGAGGACTCTTGTTTTTCTTAAATGCACCCTATATTGTTCTCTAATCGCTAAACTACTTTTTAAAAACAGTTCTAAATCCTCAAGTGAACCGAACATTCCTCACTCTCTCATATTACTGCCGCCAAATCGTTCATTTCGCATTGCTGTGTTCCAGTGCTCCAGTGTAAGAAGCAGTGAAATTACTGGGTAATATGATATTATCTTTGAGTCGGTGACGCTTGCTATATTTTGCGGAATGTATGATAGTTTGTCGACCAGATCAAATAAAAAAAAATCATTTTAAAACTTAAAAATTAAATTCACTAACTTTCAAGTCCTCTTTTAAAGGATTTCGTGTTAGTTGGTATAATATAAGCCCACACCACGTACCACGTATACGGAAAAATGTCGCTAGTTATTTTTTGTTGGGTATGCCCTACCGCAATGTTTTAATGTATATTTAAAGACCGAAAATCTGTAATTATTTTAGGCATATCTTGTACATTCTATATAAAGTTATATCATTCCGAAATAAGTAGAGAGCAATTCCAACTGGCACAATCGCACAACCAGATCAAAGTCAAATGATTGAATCAAGTTATTTCAAAAGACGCCTTCTTACAGGACTACACAATAACGCTATATCTGAATCAGTACTGGAAGGACGAGAGATTGGCGTTTGGTTTACCAGAGGAAGTCCTGACGTTATCCGGGGACTTTGCCGATAAGATTTGGGTTCCGGACACGTTTTTTGCTAACGACAAGAATAGGTAAGTAAATGTATGGTAGATAAGTAATAAAACTGAGGCGGTGGAAGCATCTTATTGCTAAGAGGTAAGATTTTGTACCTGCGGTTAAATTCGTACAATTTTTAAGTGCAAGGTACTCACCTTAGCTTTACATATTTCTGTTGTGTAAAAATGGGGTTGTGTTCAGTGTGAACCGTAAGAATGGAGTAATATTACTGAGTAGTGTGGCTCATAATATTATTTGTTTACCAAGTTGTGAGGTACATAATGCATAAAGAAAATTCTTTAATCTCTTCTCTTCTTTTTTTATAATTGGATAGGAAATACTTATCAGAATTATCAAATGAGTAAAATTTTCATTATAAACACATTATAAGAGTATTATATAATTTTGTGTCGAAATTTAAGAAGTCATAACGCCGCGTATTTTATGGGATTTCACATAATGAAATATTTGCATAAGATTCTTATCTATTAATATTCAGCAATCAATCAATGTTTATTTTTTTATGTATGTCAATGTATCATTCAAAAACTTGTGTTTGTAAAGGTTATTTTTATATATTTAGTGCATTTTTCATAAAATAAACATCTTTATGGGCTTCCTCTCCTTATTAACTTTTTCTGAGCCAGATTTTACGTTATTTTTTTCACGTATTTTCTATAAAACTTAAATATATATATATATATATATATATATATATATTTAAGTATAGAAACCGTAATTAAAGTATTGTAAAGATAACCTTTAATTTAGATATTTAAGTTATATATATTATCGATCAGCATTCTAAAATTATTATTTCAAACCCAAACAGCTCTAATTGGCTCTACTACGTGATTTCACCTATGCTTATTGGCAACTTCCTCAAATAAGAGACACCCATGCTCTCATTGATACCTTGCTAATTACCTTATAGTTTGTGGATTGTGTATCACAATCAAGTCATTACTGCGCTGTTTGAGTTAAAGAAAACAAAAGATTAACAAAAAAATGTAATCCTAGTTTCCTGCACGACGTGACGGAGCGCAATAAGTTGGTGAGGCTCGGTGGCGACGGCAGCATCACCTACGGCATGCGGTTCACTGCCACCCTCGCCTGCATGATGGACCTCCACTACTATCCACTGGACAGCCAGAACTGCACCGTCGAGATTGAAAGCTGTGTGACTCTTATACATTTATCAGACCGCGCTTCGTTGCTTGCTTCAGAGCGGTCGCTAGATGGATCCAGTTTGACATATCACAGCGACCAGAAGACATTAGACTATCACATAGCAAATCACTAACTCGCAACACATGCCCAACATAGTCTCATCACATAAATTCATTCAACAATTCCTTTACAAAAATACTACACACATAAGCAAATACAGTTCAATTTATTTCTAAATTTTAGCTTCATATGGTCTGTAGACATTTTGGAAACTTCACTGTGATCAACGCTACGCCTTCACGCTTAATCTTTAATGATAATTTTTGATACATTTTATTTTACAGCCTGTCTTCCCTTTTGTTGATTGGTTTCGTTTGGATTTCATTGGTTAAAGCATGTTTTGTTGAATTACAATAATGGTAACTTAACATAAAACTAACCAAGTTAATTACTTGAAATTAAATAAAAGGTTCTTGAAAATTTCTTGGTTATTACAAGATGAAGAATAAACGCCTATTTAAAACTCTGTATTTCTTAAAGTCTACAGACCTTTTAATTTAATTAGATATGCTAACGTGCCTGTGTGCTACAGATGGATACACGGTGTCAGATGTAGTGATGTATTGGAAGGAGACACCGGTGCGAGGGGTCGAAGACGCTGAACTACCCCAGTTTACCATACTCGGGCATGAAACTAACGATAGAAAAGTGAGATACTAGTTATTTTTTCTAATCTCATCTATATGTCTCTAAAAATAATAATGAAAATTCACTCCAGATATACGTAGTCAAATAAGTCAAGTGATATTTACCCGAAAAGAATTATCCTAATTTTGACGAATTATTTTGCGGACACTTTACGTCTCTACTACTAACTAATATTTAAGTTATGAGAGTAAGTACAGTATCATAGAAAAATATTGTAAGTAATCACAAGAAAGGGCATGCCACTGAGTTTAATAAGAAGCCTATGTCCTTTCTCGATTTCTAGACTCTCATGTATCTATGTACCAAATTTAATTTAAATCAATTATAAGGAAAGCCTTTATTGTTTTAACAAATTGAAAGTGTATAATATAAGCCTATTTTAATAAAGATATTTATGACTATTTGATGATAATTTGATAATTGCAGGAAAAATTGGCAACAGGCGTGTACCAGCGGCTGTCACTAAGTTTTAAGCTGCGCAGGAACATCGGCTACTTCGTGTTCCAGACGTACCTGCCCAGCATACTTATTGTTATGCTTTCCTGGGTCTCTTTTTGGATCAACCATGAAGCTACATCTGCTAGAGTGGCTTTAGGTACGCCCGAGCCACATTTAATCATTTAATGCATTAAACTTTGTCTTGAAGTCAGCATATTCTAATGTTACAGAGTAATACTTTCAAAGTTATCAAAGTAACAATGTTGCATCTACGGTATATTCTTCAAATAGGTACTGTGACATTAGTCACAATACCTATTTGATCTAATTACGATTTACGATTATTTGAGTAAGTAAGATTACACAGTAACCCAGTAACCAGTATCAAAGTGGTAATCAGTTCATAAAAAATGGTGTAAACGGTGGCAAATGCAGAGCGTAGACTCGCGACGAGGATGCTGCTGTCTATCCCCACCGTGGTTACAGTTGTGGTATATGAAGTTTATACACTCATTTGCAAAACGGGCGGTTTGATTTTAATTCTTCTTTAAAAAATACGGTACCAAAATGACTTCAATCATTGATCATGATACATCATGATACATGTACTGGCTGGTTTTAAAAATGCCGTGGTGTTTAAAACAATACGTTCTGAATTCAAATTTTTGTTCGATGCTCGTTTTTACAGAAAACCACTTTTTATCCTACATTTTTGGTACGAAGTTCTAAAAAATAATATCGGTTTTCATAACTTTTAGTCAATTTTTATAAATTTATTTCATATTCTTAATTTTCAAAGCTTCATTTATTGCTGCAAAGTTTAGTTGTCTCAATAATGTTAGAGAAAGTGGTAAAGGCTACCAAAATTATTGCGCTGCTCGAAGAGAGTTGCAGCCAATGCTTCTTGGCTCAGAGGCCAAGTGTGAGCGCTCGACGGTTCAAAGGACCTGGCAGCGATATCAAAACACCGGTTTCGTCGTGAGAAGGCCTGTTTCTGGAAGAAAACTATGTACTCAACAACGGGATGATCGTTTTCTTGTGAGTCGCGCATTGAGAAATAGCAAGTCTTCGTATGTGGATCTCAAGAACAACTTTGAAGAAGTAAAAAATGTGCATATTAGTCTTTGGAGGAGGCTTCTCACGACCAATATACGCAATCATCGCCCAGCCCGCGGCCCTAAGTTACTCCGTGAGCACAGAGTTGCCAGGCTTAGGTTTGCTCGAAATTCTAAGTCATGGACTCAAGAAAACTGGAATACGGTATCGTTCTCCGATGAAGCTAGGATATCTCTGTTCTGTAAAGATCGACGTCAGCAAGTGCTATGAAGACAAAGAGAATGCTTTGCAGAGGCTTGTTTTGAAGAAATCACACCTTATGGTGGGAGCTCTGTTATGTTTTGGGCAGGAAAAAATTCAATGGATCGTACAGAGTTGGTCTTCATTGTAAACAGCTCACTGACTGAATATCGATACATAACGGAAGTTCTAATTCCTAATGTACAACCCTCATTGGCCGCTTTAGGCGAAGAATCAATTTTTATGGACGACAACGCTCGCGCCCACCGGTCTGGCTATGTGGTACTCTATGTGCAAAAGTTCGGCATTCGTCGTTTGGATTGGCCAGCTCGAAGCCCCGACCTCAATTCTATCATGTTTGGGACGTTTTGAAACTACGTGTGAGATCAGTACAACCGGCTCCGCAGACCATCAGAGAGCTGAAGAATGTGTTTACCGCGAAGTGGGAACGTATTCCGCAAGCAAGTATCCGGGATATCCTCGCTAGCATACCCAGACGAATTAAAGCTGTGGTTTCAGCTAAAGGGGGTCACACTCGATTCTAAACATCTATCTACTTTTACTTTATTAAAGAAAAAACAAACAAAAATCGTTGTTAACTTTTACTTCACGAGCATATGCACTACTAGCGAGCATACACTACTAGTGAACTTTAGCATTAAAACCCATAAATTTTATCAAAATTTTATGATAATACTGACGAAAACGATTATTTGCTTATTAATTTACAAAATTGTGAAAGAAAAACTACCTATAATTATCAAACAAACCAATAGTAACATTTGAAATGGTTCATTGCTTAGGTGCCCGTTTTTTGCAAATGATCGTATAAAAAGTTTTTATAAAACATGTTAATGTAATTATTTCCGAGGTTACCCCTCAGCGGCAGAGAATAATACCTCCTCTGAACCAGGTGAGGTGGAAGGCGAGCGGGAAATGTGCTACTGAAACCGACAGATTGCGGTATATCCGAAACAATGTAGCTCAAATGCACAGGGCGAGAATGGGCGGCTGCATCTCTGTCGTATAAGCGCTATGCCCAGTGCGGCTATTATTTGCAAATTCCTCCTTTTTTGGGAGGCCTATATCCAGCAGTGGACTTACAATGGCTAGTATGATGATTATAAAGCATACATAATATAGTTATACAAGTCTGTATGTATCTCTAGGCATCACGACTGTCCTGACGATGACCACAATAAGTACAGGCGTCCGCAGCAGCCTGCCCCGCATCTCTTACGTTAAGGCCATTGACATCTACTTGGTGATGTGCTTCGTGTTCGTGTTCGCGGCGCTGCTGGAGTACGCTGCCGTCAACTATACGTATTGGGGCGCCAGGGCCAGGAAACGGGCGAAGTTAAAGAATCGCGACCAAATGTCCACTAGTACTAGCATGGAGAAAGATATCAAATGTTCTACGGGTAAGTAAACCAATATTCCTCGCTCGTTAAATTACTTTGTTTTATTGCAAGAGCAGCTGTCAACACAGGTCATTGGATGGTTATAAAACCGTTGGTAAATATTCATTAGCGCTAGCAGCAGCAGTGGTGTGAGTTTGAGAGATAGATTAAAGAATAGTGTCATAAGACATCGATGTGGTGTGAAAAACGATGTGACAACAATAGAGAAACCATCTTAGGTTTGGACATGTAGATAGCCTAGCTAGATCAAAGAATGGCTGCACAAATATATAGAGCAGAAGTGAATGAAAGACTTGGTATAGGATGACAGAGGCGAATATATCTTAACCAGGTAGAAGAGGCATTAAAGAAGTCCCAGGTCAGAAGTACTAAAATTGGACGAGCGTGTATGAAAGGACTAATGCGAGTAAGGGAAGCAAGAGAGGTATGCCAAGATCGTAACAAGTGGAGATCCGATGTGGAGAGACGTGATGTATGTATTTATGTAGTACAAGCATGAAGACAGAGGACCATTAATTTTTGAGAAACTAAACTAATTACGTTTTTTTCTTGTATTAAATGAAAACTGTCAGTAACGCAATATATTATATAAAAACAGAGATCTGAGTAAGGTATTGCTATTACCTTAAATGATTCAGATCATCATCACGCGAGGAAAAGGAAACGACCCAATTTAAAACACCACAATAAAAGGTGAAACACCAACTGAGTCTCAGAGTAGAGAATATCCGATGTTACACCAGTAGGCCGACAGAATTTGCGCGGGATAAGTTGACAAATTACGATATGATTTTGAAAGTCATATTTGATTCCCTAGGCTCTCGATCCCCCGAAGAGATTATAGCGCTCCGCGAGTGTACAAGCAGCACTGGCCGCGTGTCGCCGTTGCTAGGCCTCCGGTCTAAGCCTATACCGCCGGCCACGGGTGCTCCGCCCTCACTGCGTTTGCAGCGGGATCACACGCATCTCCGGTATCGGACACGTCCGCACTCAAGGAATTCTAGAAGTTAGTATTGACTTAACTAAATGAAACCTGTAGATATTATTTTACTTTTAAAAACTTTCTTTTTTGCTTCAAGTTACGATATTGTTCAGTCAAAGCTAAGTAGTTGAATTGACTTAATAACTTTAGTTTTACCTTGTCATAAACCTATAATGATATTCCAGATTTATATTTTCCTTATATCTTTTTATGAGATACAAAACGTTAGAAACCATTTTTCGTCGAAAATCAATTACATTCTCCTACAAGCTTATTGATTTGTATGGTTTTAATATTTATTTTGATTTTAATATTGCAACTTTAAACTTGATCAATAATTGTAATTTTGAACTAGATGGTTCAACGGGCAAGCCAAAGATGATCCACGCTCTCCGGCGCGGCGCTACCGTGATCAAGGCATCCATGCCGAAGATCAGGGACGTCAACGTCATAGACACCTATTCCCGCGTCATCTTTCCTGTATGCTTCCTCATTTTCAATGCGGTCTACTGGGTTTTCTATATTTTTGACTGAACCTAGTCCCTAAACCTTTATGAACATCAGGAGAAATAATATAACAGATGAAACACATGACAAAGTAATATTTTGAGAGTTACTGACAAGATGAGCCTCCAACTAAACGTTTTCAACGGTAATATAATTTGGAACTTCCTATTTTTGTCGAATTTGGCTTAAGATTGACTTTATGGTATGGTCTAATTATATATTTGATAAAACAAGTAATTGCAGGACACGAGAGAGAAAATTTCTTATCTTATCCTAGTAGTAAAGATATAATAAAGAGCAATAAAAACATAAATCAATCATTAGGTACTTAGTGTTAATATAAAATACTTAAATACTAACAAATCATAAATAAATAATATCATACCATAATAATTAACGTAAATATATTTAGTTTGTTTTGTTATCTTGAAAATGGGATGCGACTGTATGAGTGGGAATTGCATGGAATCAGTATATTGTGCCAAAGGAGAGGCCAAATATTTATCAAGTTTTTGTAGTTTAAATGTATGTAGGTAATAGATATTGCATGTAATAAAACTGCCAACTCCATTAGCGTAAGATCGAATGAACGCAACAAGGAACGGTGAATGCTTACATTTTTCTAATATATTCTGTCCTATTAGGATTCTTCGGATTATGGTAATACATATGAATATATTGATAATTAAATGTTAAAATGGTGCAATGTTACAAGATTTCTTCTAATATCAATGTTCAATAATATAGGTATGTATGTATGTATATGTAAAAAAATATGTTTTACTTAATAAATTTATTAGCAAATAAATGTGATGCAGTAACCTTTTTGTCCATATTAGTGAGAATTATAATTTGAATGCAAATTTATATCGTTACTAAATGTCATTGAATATTGAATAATATAATGAATTGTTGGCGAATTTTATTTCAAATGTGACTATGTTTTTGAAAGGTGTCAAGTAATATTTATTGAGGTACTTATTCAGTGTAAATAATAAACTATATAGAATGAACGTCATCAAGTGATACGCAGAGTAGATAAATTGATGTTTATAATATAGTCAATGATTGCAAACCAATAGTTTTAATAAAAATGAAGTTGTAAAATAAATTTACTATCGAATACGATCTTTTATTTATTCATCCTATGCAACACAAACAGAATACATAAGCAATCTAATATCATAACAGTACATACTATGTTTTGTCAAAGTTTCTCACTCGGAGACGACAATCCCTCTTTATCAATACTCGTAACAGATTTGGTATCCATAACTCATGGACCTTAGACGGTAACATCTACGTCAAGGTCCCTGATGGGTCTAGACAGCGCGTTGCTTCACCGGAGGATTTGGAATCACTGGTGCTGAATTATTTGCCTCCATCTGATTCGGGTCCAACCGATGTCACGTCTGAGATAACCACTGATGTGCCTGCAACCCAAAGTTCCGTGACAAACAAGCCTCTTCATACAAAAAACAAGCGCCCGATTCGTGCAAAAAAAGCAGCTAACTTATAATCTGCTATGTGCTGCTTTCATTCTTGTGGTTTATGTTCGTAAATTTTTGTTGATGTGCATGGGATTTATCTGTAATTATGTTAATACAGCTATTATCTGGTTGTCATAGTGTCATATGTTAACATTTTTTACTACCTTACATAAACAATTAAGTAGTTTGTTATTAATATAATATTACTTGTCATTGTTTCACTATTCTGTCATAGTGGAACTGTCAACCAACTGTCATTGTCAAACTACTAACGTTCCGTTTTAAGTGGTTAAATTGTTATTTCTTTTCCGTTATTTTTATATTATCATTTTTCTTTTTTTTTTTCTTTTTCATAATTATTAGTTCAATGTTTTATGTGCATCTGTATCAGTCCTCAGTCCTAATAGTCACCAAGCGGACAGTGCAATTCTATGCTTATAGCATTCTATTCTTTGTTCTGTAATTGATTGCTTTATCAATTGTTATTACATACTTTTATTATTATCATTATTTTTTTATTATTTACATTATTTTAATTATTTAGTACATCTTCATATATAATCGATGTCAGATGACGTTTCACTTATTTCAACAAATGTTAGCAGTTCATCCGATTCATTTGATGACTCACTTGACTCCCACGTATTACTTTGTGATTGCCTTAAGTCGGTACTTCCAAGCTCTATAAACGGATTCAATATTTGTCACATTAATGCTCAAAGCATTCCTCAGCACTACACGGAACTTCTCACAAACTTTAGCTCTGATGTAGTCCACGCCTTACTTATTTCTGAAAGTTGGCTTAAGCCAGCTCTCCCTTCTACTTCTTATAGCCTTCCTGGATATATTCTTATAAGAAATGATCGCACTGGAAAAGGTGGAGGTGGGGTAGCTATGTACCTGCGCAGCGATATTAGTTGTAAAGTCATATGTATGTCTCCATCTCTTTACACATATTCTGCGGAATATATTTTTGTGGAAGTATCAGTTGACGGTGCTAAGGTTGTTGTTGGGGTCGTATACTGTCCACCTTCTATAGACTACTTCTCCACTCTTGAGTCTGTCCTTGAATCAATCTCTAGTGAGCACGCACACCATATAATCATGGGCGACTTTAATACAAATATGCTTAAATCCTCAGCTCGATCTTCTAAACTTCAATCCATCATTCAATCTACTGACTTTTCTCTTCTACCATCAAACCCAACTCACCACAATTTGAACGCGTTTGACTCCCTCATAGACCTAATGATCACCTCATCTCCTGACTTGGTAATTAAGCATGGCCAATTGCCAGCTCCTGGTTTCTCTAAACATGACCTTCTATTTCTGAGTTACAAGTTAAAGCCACCTAGGGTCAGGCTAGAATAAAATATCTGCGAAGTTTTGGAAAACTGGATATTGAAAATCAAAAACACGATGCTGCGGAACTTGATTGGACAACATTAATGGAAGCGTCTTCCATTGATGACAAAGTTAACATTCTTAACTCTTCTGTGTTACAACTTTTTGACAAACACGCTCCTATTCTTCCGATTAGTCTTAAACGTCCGCCTGCTCCCTGGATTTCTAGTGATATTCGTAAAGCCATGGCTCAAAGAGACAGTGCATTTAGTAAGTTTAAAAAAGTCCGGTCTGATTTTAATTTAAATACATACAAAAACCTTCGGCTTAGCACTACAACTGCTCTACTAAATATCCTGGATGAAGTAAGAGTTGGAATGGAACACTTCCGCCTTACGGTCTTAATTCTGATTGATTTCTCCAACGCCTTCAACTCTATCAATCACGAAGTTCTCCTCTCTATTCTCTCTTACGTCGGGGTCTCTGATTCGGTTCGGGAATGGTTCGCATCCTACCTTCGAGAACGCCAGCAAGCGGTGCGCCTGGGAGATGATTTATCCCAGTGGGTGACAATTGATGCTGGTGTGCCGCAAGGTGGCATTCTCTCTCCGTTATTATTTTCCCTTTTCATAAACCTTGTCACCAAATCTATTGGCTGCTCTTATCATCTATACGCTGATGACCTACAACTATACACCCAGGTAGAGTGCAATGACCTGGACAATGCCATTGCTCCAATTAAGGCTGATTTGACCAACATCACAAACTGGTCACAAAAGTTTGGTGTATCTGTGAACCCGTCTAAGACTCAAGCCATTATCTTGGGCAGCAAACGGGAATTGTCCAGTTTAAAAAATATACCTGTAATTATTTTTAATAACGTGGTAGTGCCCTACAGCACATGCGTTAAAAATCTTGGCCTATTTATCGACTCTACCTTAACCTGGGATACACATGTTAATGAAATCAGCAGTAAGGTTACTGGAACGCTTCGTGCTCTCTATCGATTAAAATATTTTCTTCCTACTAAAACCAAAACCCTTCTTATTCAATCCTTGGTTTTACCCATAATTGACTATGGTGACGTGTGCTGCACTAATATCTCTCAAGAACTCCTTAATAAATTGGATCGTCTATTAAACAACTGTCTTCGTTTCATTTTCGGTTTGCGTAAATACGATCATATTTCCTATTACCGTTCTCTTCTCGGCTGGCTTCCCATTCGAGAACGTCGCAAAATTCGAGTTCTATCCACACTATTTTTAATACTATTTGATCCGTATGCACCAATTTACTTACGTTTTTTGACAAACTCTTTTACAGTGACAGCTATACGACTCTGGAACGAGCTTCCGTTGAATATTAAGCAATCCCCAAACAAATTTAACCTGAAACGCTGTCTCCGTACTTTATTTTCTGATGCTGCTTCTCTAACTTTATAACCCTATTTCTGATGTACGTTATTTTATGTATGTATGTACATATATAAGTATATATATATATTTTTATATCATATGCATTTATTGCGTTTATGTATGCATACAAATATGTATGCCACGTTTATTTATTTTGTGTAATGGTTGACTGGGAGATAATGCCATCTGACATTAAGTCCGCCATTTGTACATTTTGTAACATTTTGTGCAATAAAGTTAAATAAATAAATAAAAAAAATACTGATGCTCGACATTAACTTCGATTAGAAGCGTTAGATAACCAAGGTAAACAGAGAGTAGTTATTCTATCCTAACCTTCTCGACATTATTTCAGTTTTAAATTATCATTTTTGGACAGTCTAAAGCAATCACCAGCTGAAAATTAGCAATAATTCTATTGTGGATAATCGAAGATATCATTTAGATATGTTTAAAGAAAATATAAAGTTCAGCCTGTGTCGTATGCACTCTAACAAAGAAAATAAATAAACACATAGTACATTACTGTCATCATCATCATATCAGCCATTGGAAGTTCACTGCTGGACATTAGCCTCCCCAAGAAAAGGGAAATTTGCCCATAATTGCCGCGTTGGGCAAGGGCAATCGCAGAGATGCTACTTCCCATTCCGTGCCCGTGGTTTTGGTATCTCAGTCAGTCAGGACAGTCACTATTCTACTCTGCCGGTACACAACAGCTAAATGTGACATAATACCTTTAGTTCACGGGGTTGGCAACACGCTAGTGATCACATGAGCTTGTGTTGACACGAGCGTCTGTGGCTGCGGTCACATTGACCATCAAGCGGACCGCATGCTTGTTTGATGCCTGCATAAGATAAAAAAAAGATTTTCTTTTATACGTTAACAAAGGACTGTAGCATTAAGACGTTCGATAACTTCGATTTCAAATAACCTAATATGCTTAGGACATAACAGGAAACACATCGAAGTAATTCATTTATTCGTTCTTTCATTTTAATCAATATAAAAAAAAAACAATTTGCGCACGCGTTTTTTTAAGGAATCTCACACTAACGCATCTGAGACAAGATTATGCTCTACTCGTACGAAACCGGGACGAGCAGCTAGTGTTGAAATAAATCCAAGAATATTTGTTTCATGTGATGAAATCAAAGAATGTATGCAGGATTTATCGTAAATGTTTTAGCATTAATAGCGACATCTAACAGGTTTGTTGGAAGGTATATGAAAGCAAAAGCGCAAGCAACTTTACATTAAGCACACCAAACAGAGCCTTTCAAATCAGTGACTGCCATCTGGCTGAATTTGCTGAAGTTAAATAGTAGGTAAAGTTTAATTTTGAACAAAAACCATAGCTTTTGCCAGCCGCATAACTAGTATTAGGTATATTTAAAAATAGGATAATCTACAAGATGTCGTTGTATGTTTAATTTAATGCGCATTTGATAAAAACAGCTATTTTTATAATATTTTACATAATTAAAATAATTGAGATATAGGATACATACTGTAATTAGGTACTTGTTTGCTTTTTTTCTTATTAGACCAGGTCGACAATAAAAGCAAACAAACTGCGTCCAGAGACAAGCGTCACTGCAGCCTATAGATGCTCGTAATATCAGAAGGATATCATTAAAGCGTTGCCAACCTTGTGACTTGAGGATTTTATGTCACATTACCCATTAAATTCACTGCCTCTCTTACCCTTAAGACCGGAACACAGCAATACGAACACTGCTGGTGGTAGAAATAGGTTAGAGTGAGGTACTAATGCATTGGACCTTTTGTATGAGGTCTACCTGATGTAAAATTGCTCCAAGGTTAGTTTACATCTAGATGTAAAGATTTGTTCTACAATATCGCGTGTTATTTTCTTTTTCGACCATACAATAAACATTGGCCGTGTGGTACCTGCACAGTAGAATAGTGGCCCACAGGGGAAGGCCCCTGTACCAGGTGCCGTAAGAGGCGATTGAAATACCGACACCGACAGATGGCGGTATATCCTCCTGAAGCAGAACTTCTTATTTAATATAACTTAATTTGCACTTCATTATTTTAAATTGGTAATTAGACCGATGACCTGCAACTAGTTGTATTCTCTATTAGGAAAAGGTAAAAAAATATTTTCCGTGTCCTTGATACTTCTTGAAAAGGATTTTTAAGTTTGATTATATATATCAAGGTTTATATATCAAACGATAAGCGATACATATATAGCTGGCTAAACATATATGAATAAGTAGTCGTCTACGTTGAATCTCAATGAATTCTGGCCTAAGACGTCAGCATCATGGGTGGGTGAGGATTTAATGCAATGTTGAAAGGTCACGAACTTAATTGACGTGAGAGGTCTACTCGTGTAAAACTAATTTTGTAAGCACCACGTGGAATTATTTATTAGTTTATTACTATCATCTACATACTTAAATATAATGCAATGTTATTTAAGGTCAACTATGATTACGTCTACGAGTTAAGCCTAGTTTAGGTGCTATAGGGTTTTCTACAAAGTCTTTTGTACCGATTTCCTTATTAGAGGAAGGAGAGTTAATTAAAATATATGCTTACTAACAAATATAATCAGTAAAACACAAACGATAAACCTACTTTTGTTTATTCTGTAATTTCATTTCTAATTCACTTCAAACTCAAGACATATCCTATGACATGATTATTTATCGACTTGATTTTTGTTAAAACCATATTTCTCATAGACATCAAATATAACAATTGTCAGAGAATTATGAAAAGGACTTCCTTTTCGGGGAATGGATTCTGGTTATAATTTGTTTAGAGTGTAAAATGATATTACTACTGCTAAATCAAAACCTCAGATTTGATAAAATTTTGGAACAGGTCAATTTAAATTTGACTGTATTTGAGAAATTCTAATCAATTATGTAGACTTCAGAGTATATACAAGTTTGTAGACCATTCATTTGGTAAAAAAGATAAAAAGATACGGTTTCAAGATCAAACTAATGTTATAGAAATTAAGAGCATATACTAAACTTATATAAGTATATCAAGAAAGGGTATATCTAAATCCAACCATGAGTATAGAACAAGTAAAAATTTTAAAAGCGTGTTTAATAAGTTTTTCTCCAATCAAAAGAGAAAAATACGACAGGGAAAGATCATAACGCCATTCGAATCCGACTATATTTATAATTACTACATCTATTTTGATCGAGCGTTATTCAGAGCGGCCGATACAATAAATGTAGGAGAGTGCTGAAAGGGATTTATACAGGAGAGAGTGACTGCTTCCATTCATCGACAGACGTAGGGTGCGGGCGGGGTCTGAGGCGGGCAGGGGAGGGGGGTATGCCAGTGGGGGCTGCGCGGCCTGAGCTGCCAAGCCTCAGCTCACCTAGCTAGTTCTACTCTAACTTTGCAAAGGGAATCGCGCGACGGCGTCGCGCCGTGCAAAATAATTTCCTGCCTTACAGTTAGTGCGGATTACTGCTGTGTATCGTGTTGTGGTCTAGTTTTGGACTGTATTGGATTTATTCTGCAAAGTGGAAATGCCTTTTGTCTGGAACTAAGGTACAGTACACAACATATTAATTGTGTTTACTGATACCTATAAAAAATGAAGTGCAATGTAATCTCTGCGATATTTTCGTAGAATTTTACAAAAATTAAATACAAAAAATTGTCTTGGTTGGAGCCGTGGGTGGAAGGTGTTGAATTTCAGGCTTCCAGGGTGTCGGAGGGCGGGCCGTGTGCGGGGGCGGGCGTGGGAGCCTCGCCGCGCAGTCGGTCCCCCGTATTGATCGCTCCATTTCAATACATTTGCTAAATATCGTTACAATAAATAACAAACTTCTATTTTAAAATAGACTTGAGTATTACTCTTTTGGAGTTTAAAAAAGCAATACGAAGGCTTATTACCAAGAAATATACCCATTTTCAGTCAGTTTCAAACATCCGTTTGCTTTTTCATACAATTCACATAGTTCATGCCTAGATACTCTGTAAAATTAAATGAAAATTTTAATGAAATATGACCCTACCATATTAAACACTAAGCCGATATTATCGAATGGGTGGCTTGTGTTCACCTCAAGGCTTAGATAAAAATCATGAGGATTAATTTTCAATGTAATGTTACGGTAACATATGAACATTACGAGTATGAAGACTATGACAATAAAGATATTGCACGTCTTGTAATATATTTGTTATATGGATAATATCGTACTGTTTTCTACATTTCTGAAAACATGGCGTCATTTGAACCAGTGCCTAGTGAAGCAGTCACTGGTCACTCAAGACATTATTTTATCATAATACTTTAATCCAAACACTATTTGAATGGAAAATCTATAAGCGTTTACGAATGATATTTCTACATAATTTAAGATAAAGGGATTATTTAAAGATTCGTTACACGATGTGTAAATAGGAAATGAAGATTATGGTTACGGATAAGCAGATACTATTCAAAAGTCATAGACAATATATATATATAAAAAGTGCAGGAGTCATAAATAGAATCATAGACCCTCAGCAACAGTGAGCTCGTAGCCCGGATATCATTAGTGGTCGTTATAGGCCATTTAATAATGTTCTAGGTATAAATATGAAATCTGTCCAGCCTTGCTGCAAGCTTAACTGCGTAGAATGCGCGGCAGGCTGCGTGGTGAATGAGAAGGGATCAACAAGTAGCTCATAAGCCAGCCGAGACAGCGCGCACGCGCCCACCCTGATAATGTCCAATATGGCCGCTTAAAAACGAACGACACTAATTCGGGATACAGTGGATATTTAATAATAAATCGTCAATAGTTAGATATTTATCGATTAATCACATGCTGATCGAACTGGTGCACAATAAACTACGAGATTGCGTGTATCTTTACATCGGAGTTACAAAAGCTGGAGCATTTTACCTAATGGTAAAGCTGATGCTATTTATAGTTTCTTGCGTTTTACATTTTTTTTTAACTTATGAGACTGATTGACTTTATCAATTGATCACCTTCTATATATTGTACATTCACAATCTTGTAATATACATATATCTTACTGTATGGAAAGACAAATGACAAACGAATATTTAATTATATTGAAAATAAGTCTATAGTAATAAGAGGTGTAGTTGTAAAGATTGAATTGAAATGTGAACTGAATGGAAAGATAAAATCAGAATAGGAAATGTGCAAAATCTCAATATTTCATATTTAATAACTACAAATTCAACAGTATTCAATAAACTTTGCAATAAAAGGAAAACATACGCATATTTTACACTCGTCTTTTCTCTATTCGTAATTATTCTTGCTGATTACATTTCTATTTTTTCCACTTTGCCCCTGGTGAAGTTGTGGAAAACTCATCTGATGCCAGTAATAAGTAAGTGAAGTAAACTGATATATTACCAGTCAAATAAATTATGTATCACTCAAGGATAGGTTTCATTCTATTTTCACACGTCATCTGTTATAAAATAATGGCAGCTATTACTGACTCACTGGGATAGGGTTTAAGGCCACATAACGCGCGCGATGTACAGCTGTTAGCCTTATTCAATGACTATACTAGAATCAAATCAGGAAATCGCTTGTTATGTCAAGAGTGGCTTCACCTCTTGCAAAGTGTTACAATACATATTTTTTTCTTCTCTCATTGCATAGATTTATTCCTGAACGAAATAGTGAGATATACAATAACACAGTCTGCATGTATAAAACCGGTTCATAAAAATATCAGGTATTGATAAAAATAACTTCTAAGCGATTAAATAAATCTCCGTTTTAACAATTTATTATGTAAATTCAATCTTTTATATACATAATCCTTAAAGTTAGACTAGTGAGTTAAATTTTCGATGTCTTGATGGGGGAAAAGCGAAAAAGACGCCGTGATTCTAAAATCTAGAAACATATATGATTCTATACATGGACTATATAATATTTTCTATGACATTCCTATTTAATTACTATTGTAATAGAGTTTATTCACGGAACCAGATAATACTTAAGGCAGCTGTTATATGATAATGATTAAACATAAAAATATAATTTTTAAATATAGATTCGGACCCAGAACAGACGTTAGCACTGATACTAATATAAAACGCTTGACTAAATCTATGTCTATTGCAGGTGTCAGTAGCGTGGAGTGACCACGCACCATGATCCACCGGCCGAGGGCTCGGAGTGAGCGAGCGCCCGCGGCGCAGGTCACCTAGGCTATGACCCTCGTTCAGCTGGCTTGGCGGCCGGCCACTATGCCTGCGCCCGTCGCTCTCTACGTCATCTCTATTACCTTCTTTTGGCTATGCGGTAAGGTTAACATTATTTCTCACCTCATCCGCCAAATGACATTCAGGGACACCAGGAAATCTAGACCGAATACCTCCTGTACCCACTAAAACTTTGGGTTGCCAAGGTTCTTGATTTGAATAGCGTATTTAAAGTACCGTAGTACGTGTTAAAAATAGGCTTAAACAAGCACAATGTCAAAATTAAATATCTTAATTTTAACTATTTAGTTCTGACTCGGTATCAACATCAAATTTGCTTTTCGTTTTGTTATAACCAGGTGAAACTTAGTCTTCCAAATGTTTTAAAAATAAGAGTTCAGAATAATCCTTATTACTAGCTTTCCAATAAATCAATCAGATACCAACTTTTTTAAACAGATTGTTTTAAGAACATTTCTAATTATGACTAATATTACATATTACACATAGTTACGTAGCTTCTTGGTGGATATGAATGAGAATAAAACCCAGCTATCTTCAGGGAAGATATTCGCGCTTGTTTAGAATCCAGCCATCATTAAGTAAATCTTGTCGCAGACCCCGACTCGCATTCGACTATCTATCGGAAACACTTGTAAGTTTTAATTTCTGTATCAACAGATATAAGGAGAAATAAATATAACAAGATAACTTGAACAAGAGTAAGTTCGTGTTCACTGTCGCGCCTATACCGCGGGTACAGACAATTATTAAAATTCAATCATACATGCATAATCACCAAGTTCGTGTATTTGTACCACATTTAAAGATATGTAATGGAACAATTGGAGCGTAAGAAATACACCAAAATGTGACAAGGCTCCACTAAATCATAATGGAGCTATTACTCCTGCAATTCATCTCATGCCTCATTTATTTCGATAACAGTGAATGCGGACGAGACAGCGCCAGGGGTGGGTCGGACGAATGGCACCGTGGGACCTGCCGACCCCCGCTCTGTGATGGGCCGTGTGCCTCCCTACCAGCCGCCGGCAATGGGCGCCGGGCCCATCTCAATGCAAAACCCACCATTCCGGCCACATAGCCCGTATACTCGGATCGAACCATGGAATCGTAAGTCTATCAACATTCATAGAGTCCATACCACTGTCACATCACTCACTACATTTAATGCGATTTAGAGTAAAATCTGAATGGTTTAAGTCACCTTGGCTGCTCTCAATGATTTAGTGATGATAATTTTAAACATAACTGTTTTCTTGTAGCACACCCGATATTTGAAAAACATCCATATGACGTTGTCGCCGATGTAATCGATAGCACTCACCAGGACGGCGGTTGCAATCAACCGTGTTTAAAACAACATTTTTCCTGCCAAGTAAGTGCAGTCAAACTAGACTTTAATGCGGCGCCGAATATTGTTTTTCTTATCACATGTTTTACGACAGATATCATGCACATGCATTGCAATGGAAAAACGCTGCGATGGCATTGCTGATTGTGCGGAGTCTGAAGACGAAGCAGGCTGCGCGCGATCCTGCGACGAGCACGAAAACCGTACTATCTGCCAAGCCACCAATATATGCATTGCCCTCGAGTGGATGTGCGATGATGACAACGACTGCGGCGACTTCTCTGACGAAACCCATTGTAAATATTGGATTGTTGATAGTTACTGCACAGTGAAACTAAAATAAGACCTTATATGTTGTAAGATACTTTGGGTCATTAGGAAATATTTTTTGTGTTCTTCTTTAAGCAACATTCAGTATTGATTCTTCTATATTCCGCCGTACTCAGACTCGTATGTATAGAATGGCAAATTACACTAATGACTCTCCGACAGACTAACCTTACAAATATTTTCAATAGTCTAAAAAAATCTAGTTTAATTTTGCTGTTTAGTGGGATATTTGAAGAAATACGCCGTAGGGTACCGGCGAGGCAGTGGGCCACCGGTAGAGTAAAACAGCACCTCCCCCTGTACTAGGTATCGTAAAAGGCGACTAAAGTACCGGAACCAACAGATGGCAGTATATCCATCCGAAACAGCACTGCTTAAATACTATAGGGTGGGGATAGGAAGCAGCATCCTCGTCATGAAATTGTGTTCAGCGATTGCCATCACGCCTGCCTAGCGCAGCAATAATAGGCAAAAATCCCCCTATCTTGGGGAGGCCAATGTGGACCTTCTATAGTAGATATGATGATTGACGGAATAATTACTTACAGGTGGGAACGATAACTGCACCAGCGACGAATTTCAATGCGCTAATGGTCTCTGCATCCATGAAGATTGGGTGTGCGACGGTGACAATGATTGTCGTGATAACTCTGACGAAAGCAACTGTACCAAAGGGTGAGTGAACACTGTATTCACTATCTTATTATTAAATTAATGTGTTTCGTTCTTTATTAAATTACAGATTTTATTTATTTAATTTTATCAGATTTTTTAAGGAGATTAATTTGTTCAAATAATTTAATTTCTGCTATTCCTGTACTCTTTTTATAACTATTGTATCCGCTATACCATATACATATGGTAAACATGCATGCATACCATATGTGAACACATTTTTATAATTATTTTATTGATATCTTTAGATTATCTTTGCATACAAGGAAATTACTAATTCTAAGCAAAGGATACTGTGACGATAACGATTAGACCTTTTATAATCTCTAATGATAGGAATTCACATAAACTTCAGCTTTTAGCATTCATGATAATTAAAAATTACTTTCAGAAATTATTCCTTAGGTGGTACTTAATATATCTATTACTATACCTAGCGGACTTGCAACGACCACTTCGTTTGAACCAATACATTTTAAGACTGGCAGCCTCATTTTGTCTATTCACATACCTTTATCATTTATGACCTGCTCACTGTTGCCTATGACTTTGTTTACATTGAAGTCTTAATGTGTAAATATGATCAAATAGACGTCCCAAAAAGGTATCATCATTTCAGCCATTGAAAGTGTACTGCAGGTCATAGGCCCCCCGAAAAACGGAGAATTTTGCCCATAATTACCGCGCTGGGCAAGTGTGTTGGCAAACGCAGAGCAGAGCTTTCGCGAAGGGAACTCTGTTGCCATCCACGCCCTGCGCACAGTATAGCTCAAATGGAGTTATGCTATTTCGGATGGATATATTGCCTCCCTGAATAGAACCTCCCACTGCACCAGGTGTCGTAAGAGGTGACTAAGGTAACAGTACCGACAGATGGCGGTATATCCATCCGAAAAAGTGCAGCTTAAATGCACAGGGCGGGGATGGGCAGCAGCATCACCGTCGCGCTCTGTAATTGCCACTCCGCTTTCCCAGCACGGCAATTATGGAGAAAAACCTCCTCACTTGGAGAGGCCTATGTCCAACAGTGGACTTTTAACGCCTTGTATAATGATGATGGTATATCAGTATTTTTTGCAACATTTAATTGAGATACATTCAACCGTTATGGGGTGATTGAGTAGCAAATATTTTATTCCGAGGTTTTGCGTGAAATATTGTAAGATTACCGTGTTTAAAAGAATCCAGTTATAACTTTTGGGTACCTTTATTCTACTTGTACACCATAGAAATAACGTAATGTCGTGAGTTTAAAAGTTAAGCTTCGCTAACTGTAAAAATTCACTATATTTTTATTGAGATAGCAAAACTTTAATATAGTTTACTTACCATTAATCCTGTTCTTAAATTTGAATACAAAAATTTCCATAGACACTTTTAATTAGACGATTTAAACCTGATACTGAGAGAGTTCTAAAGATGATAAAAAAGATCCAATTTAGTGCAGTCGTTAAAAAAATATGGGACATACATTTCGACGATGCATTTTCATTTATATAAAATACTAACTTTCCATTTGCACACAGCCTGTGATTTAGTCGAGTAGACTTTCTCCGAGACGTTCCACAGGAACTTTTTCTGGATCAAAGGTCAACTATGTTCTTTCTTAAGATTCAAGATATACTTTCTCATTTATAATATTAGTATAGATAAGCTCGCCTGAATGCCGTCTACTTAATTCGAATTTACGCGTCCTGAGTGCCATGCCATGTATAAACAATCATAACACAATTTTGAGAATGCATCGGTTCACGAACGAGTTACGCGACCGGCATAAACTGGGATGACGGGATTAGCCTATTAACCAGGGAAACACTGCCCTACCGCAACGCATTCGCTGTAAACAACTTCAGGAATCAATGCGCCCCTAATTGGATTAATCCACTTCATGTTACCCTATCGTTGGAGTTATTATTTGCCTGCTAATGACGTCAGACATCAAGAAAGAAAAATAGGACAGCCGTTGAATAGCGGTTTGAGAACGGCATAATATTCAAAATTTATTTTGTATCGATTGACACAATTGAAAAATTTGGCACGGAATAATATTCATTGTATAAGCTGTTTTTTATTGCCGTGGGGTACCGGCAGAGTATAGTACCTTCCCCTATACCAGGTTTCGTAAGAGGTGACAGGGGTACCAGAACCGACAGATGGCTATACATATATCCGTCGCAAAGCTACGGGTTGCGATTGCCACAACGCCTGGACAGCGCGGCATTTGTGGCCAAAATTCCCTTTTCCTTGGAGACCTGTGTTCAGCAGTAGGCGATGTACTACTACTGCTATGTTTTTTGTTGTAACTTATTAACTTTTTTGTATCTGTTCTCGTTTGTAGATTCATATTCCTTCCTAAACCAAATCCTGAAGGCTTATGAAGAAGAAAAGGGAAGCTTTAGTGAATATTTACTGCTGAATCTTTCAGAAGTGTTTAACATAATATTTTGAATTTCTGTTTATAAACTAGATTTAGTAGTTACTATGACAGGCCCGACAGTGCTGATCGTAATGATCCTATCTTGTACGCCAAAGGTTCACGCCATCACATTTTTTTATAATATGAATATTTGTATTTGTGTCGTGTCTGGGTGTTATTTATATGTATATAAGTATTATATTTGTGATACCTCTATTGTCTGATATCCGTAACACAAGTGCTTTAAGTTACTTATCTCGGAGTCAGGTCAACGAATGAGATGTTGTGTGAATGTATTATTGTTTTCTATAATTCATTTAAGTCAAAGTCAATCAGTCTAATTGTTCTTTCTCAAACATATTTTAATATTATCATTAAATTTTATTATTTAACTCGTTTTGTTATTTACGTACGATGCATTCGTACGTAAAAAACAAAACGAGTAATATATAAATGAATAAATAAATTAATAATGCATATCAGGTTAATAAATGTTAGATATACTTATTTTTTTGAGATATTTAACGATTCTTACTTATGGAAACTCGCCATAAGTTTCGCCTAAAATAGGCTTTGTGAAACTTGTTCGTTCATCTTAGGGCATTATTTTTTCTGTAATTGGCGTACACTGGGCGGCTGTAATGGTTGGCCAGTAGATCAATACGATGTGGCAGGGCGTTTGAGGGGTGCGGGTGCGGGGCGAGGAGTTTCGGATGGTAACCATGACAACGCGCCTACGCGCAGCTTGCGTCCCGCGGCGGAGACGCCCGATATACCACTTCCGTGGGCGTACTCATTATAGAATAAAATCATCGATATGATTAACATTAAAGATGAATACCTATTCCATGTACCACAATTATCCGATCGTTGGAATCTCCTTACTGGTCTAAGACGTAATATGCTTTTGACCTTTTTTATTGTTATTGTTTTATTATCGGATTATCGGGCCCGATGACGCAGGTAGCGGTAATCCTATTTCGTGCGCCAGAAGGTCGTGGGTTCGATCCCCACCTATAACAAATATTTATATGTTGATAATTAATTGTGTATGTTCTGCATCTGAGGGTTGAAATATTACATGTATTACATGTATGTATGTATTTTAGTATAATATTTGTGATTTCTCCGTTGTCTGATATCCGTAACACAAATGCTTTATGTAAGCGAATTATTTCGGGGCAGGTCAATATATAAGATGTTGTGTGTGAATTGTATGCTTCAAAGTTTCACATATTCATAAAATAATAGACCTCAAATGTGACTGGACCTATTAAATGATTCAATAAACATTTTAAAAAGATGTCCGTTGTTATGGCAAACATTAACTACTACACTTCGCTATTCTCATTGATTGTTGAACGTGTCGGAAACTAAAATTCTACCGGGATGATATACTCACACTATAAAAGATAAATAAAGCTGCCCGGTATCAATGAAGACCTAAAATTCTACTTCAAACCTATATTTTTCAAAACCTATATTAACTAAATGAAATCGAGGAAATATTTTTAGGGTAATCCGGTTTATCGACCGGAGTGACATAGTTAAGGTTATTTCTGATTTACATAATTATTACTTCTTCAGTCAGTGGTCCATAATTAACGTGGTTTTCGTAGATACAAATGTTCTCATATATCGGCCCAGCAGCGGTCGGAGACCTCCTGTCAGGCAAAGGCGAAGCGATTGTTACTTAATAATAGTTAACTATTTTTTATTTGTTCATACTAGGTGCCGTGAAAAACAGTTCATGTGCGCGATGGGAGAGTGCATCTCTGAACATTGGCGCTGCGATAAAGAACCTGATTGTCCTGATAATTCGGACGAAGCTGATTGCCGTAAGTATATATTTAAAATAATACATAATATGTTTATGTAAATATATGTTATCGCCTAAAATACTTAACACGTGATCAACACAAAACAAAAATATATGATAGTATCTTGCTTAGGGTTGCCGACCATATTTTGTAATAATGAATCCTACTTTATACTTGGTAATTATACTTTATACTTTTACGTACAAAGTATTCAAAAATATATTATTTTCAACCTTTTGTGATCCGTAAAACAAAATCGGATAGTAAAAGCGACATATAATTACTGAACGATATGTTAGATGTGTCTTGTAAATGTGACAGAACAGTGTATTTATTTAATAAAATTTGTATCTTTATATAAATAAACAAACTATAAGTCAAACAAGCTTTGCAAAATTTTAAATCACAATAAATTGCATTAGCATGTACTAAAAGCATATATTCGTTATTAAAGCGATAAATATACCTTATTTTAATTTTGAAATATACCTTATGACATGACATGTATATAATATGACATTTAAAATATACCTTATTTTCTTCCTAAAACTTTATTTTTTCGTACCCAAATCAGTTTAACAGTTTTTTTTATCAAAAAATGTTGGCAACCCTAATCGTGCTTGTAAGATCATTCGCTCAATGAATAATAAATTATTGAAAATAAATCAAAATGCTTCAGTTAGCAAAGAATTGTAGTAAGCTGATAGGCGGAACTTAAATATATTGTTCGTTTAGCTGTCGATTTAATCAATTGCGGAGAGAACGAGTTTCAATGCGATAACAAGAAATGTATTCGCCGAAATTTCCAATGCGATGGTGACAACGATTGTGGAGACTGGACTGACGAAGATTCCTGTCCTATGATGCCTGGTAGTTGCAACGCTGGAGAATTCAAGTAAGGCGAACTATATTTATCTCCTGTATTACTAAATTGTGAAAATAAGTCCGCGTCATCGTAAACTTATCTGTAATGTCGCCAATTGAAACTCTCATTAACTAGTAATTCCACTTAGTTTCCTGCAACTGGAACATAGTAAGCAGTCGTGTTTAGCGGTAGAAATAAGTGAGAATTAGGCAGGATACGACTTTTGTAAGTGCAGAAATCTACTAGCTGATTGATTTCTAATCATTTCTTATGTAATAAATATATATCGACAGGTGTAGCGATGGAAAATGTATTCCGGAACGTTGGCGTTGTGATTCTGAACGTGATTGTGCTGACGGGGGTGATGAAATAAACTGCGAACCTAATGTAATGCGTAACTGCACCCCTGACGAATTTACATGCACTGATCGCCGCTGCGTTTTGGTAAGTCCAACTTATTTTTCAAAATAATAATAAAAAATTACAATAGTAATGGAACAATTTTCTATGTTTTCTTTGTACAATGGGCGCGATCCATTGGTTAGTAGAGTTAATATGTTTCATCATCCTTTTGCCCGTGATTACCGCGTTGGGTAAGCGTGTGGGCAAATGCAGAGCGCAGCTTTCGTGACGGAGATACTGCTGCCCATTTCCGTCCTGTGCATTTGAGCTGCACTATTCTGGGTGGATATACCGCCACCTATCTGTTCTGGAACAGGTACCATAGTTACCCCTTACGACACCTGGTGCAGTGGGAGAATTCTATTGTGCCGGTGCCTCACGGCAACAATGATTTATTATTATTTTATTTAATACAAACTTAATTTCACAGAAAACTTGGCTTTGCGATGGATTACGTGATTGCACTAACGGGGAAGACGAAATGAACTGTCAAGTGTTTTGTGAAAAAGATCAATATATGTGTAAAACACAAGAGCATCTTTTGAGCAACGCTTTTAGAAATTGTGTTAATAGAAAGCATGTTTGTGACGGAATGAAAGATTGTCCTCGAGGTGATGACGAAGAAAACTGCCCAACGAAGAGAAAATGTTCACCACAAGATATTTGCGAGAAGTTATGCATCACGACTCACAGTGGTCAGCCAGCTTGCGCTTGCCCGATTGGATACCTGCTAGCTGATGATGGACACAGGTAAAGTTTTCACAAAAGTCCATAAGCCACTAGTAAAATTTAACATGAATCTTAACAATTTGACTAAATTTATTTCCAGTTGCCGTGACATTGACGAGTGTATGTACGAACAAGACCCAGTGTGTTCCCAGACTTGTTCCAATACAGTTGGAAGCTTCTCTTGTGGCTGCATGACGGGCTATGTTCTTCGTCCTGATTCACGATCGTGCAAGCCAACTGGAGAATCTCCGTCACTTTTATTTTCCAATCGTATAGGCATTCGACAGGTGGGTATCTCAATTGTCTATAAAATATATATTATATATGTTTTGTATATACTTTCTCTTTTATTAATCCTTATTTTTTAGATTTGGCTAACGGGTGACAACTACATATCGGTCGTGAAAGGTCTACATAACGCAGTTGCCTTGGATTACCATTACGAAAAGAAACTTATATTTTGGTCTGAAAACAACTTGGGAGTCATAAGAGCTGCTACTATTGAGAGTAACAATTTAACAGGTGAAAATATATCTGAGACGCTCGAACTTTTTTACGATATTGAGAACAGTCGAAACAAGTTCTAATAAATTCAATTTTACAGACGTTATTAAATGGGGTTTGGAGACACCGGGTGGCGTAGCTGTCGACTGGATCCATGATTTGATATTCTGGACAGACTCCGGAACTAGACGTGTTGAAGTAGCAAACCTTGACGGTTCTCTGAGAGCCGTCCTAGCGGCTAATGATTTAGACAAACCTCGTGCAATTGCTGTTCATCCTGGCGATGCTTTAGTTTTCTGGACTGATTGGGGTAATTATAACTTCGCATTCGTATATTCTGCTAGTAACTATATCGTATTGCTTAAATTAACTTTAAGTAGCAAAACAGATTATATTAATCAATACATCTTCTCAGGTCCTAATCCTAAGATAGAGCGGTCTGACATGGATGGCAATCGACGTAAAAGCGTAATAGTTGATAAAATATTCTGGCCCAACGGCCTGACTATTGACTATATGGAATCAAGAATCTATTGGGCAGATGCTAAGCATCATGTTATAGAGGGAGCGACTTTTGATGGACGCGAGAGAAAAAGGGTAACATATTATCCCGTGCAGTTCTATTGCTAAGCTAAATGTCAAGATATTATTAGACCTTGTTTATCGGCTTACGAAAACTAAAATACAAATAATTAGAAATTTCTCACACACACAATTTATTACAGATTACAAATAAGGGCTTACCACATCCATTTGCAATAACATTGTTTGAAGATGCAATATATTGGACTGATTGGCATACAAAAAGTATTTCAACGGTTAACAAAAAGACTGGAATGGGAATACAGACAGTACATGCTGGATTAAATGTACCTATGGATATTCATAGGTAGGATATTATACATTAAATGAGTTTTTATTTCCTACGTATTATTTCGTGACTTAACAATGATAATATTTTCTCTAGCTACCACCCACTAAGACAACCCAAGACGTATAAAAATCGCTGTGGATTCAACAATGGAGGCTGCTCGCATCTCTGCCTCCCAAATAGCAATGACCGTTCTTGCCGTTGTCCCGTTGGATTTAATCTAAATTCTGATGGGTAAATATTTGTTTGTTATTAAGCATTTAAAGTGTTACCTATTTTTAATACCTACCAATTTTTTTAGTACCACCTTCTTCTCAGCTCAGGGGCCGCTTTGCCTGTCCCCGCCTACACTGGCTTGAATTACACTCTAGGAGTAGGGCAGATAATACTAAGTAAAGTAGGTTTAGATTCGCTTCTGTCCATATCTTTTGTACCGCAAAATTAAGGGTCTGCTTACTTTGATATTTAATACAAAATAAAATTATTCTAAGCAAAACAAACGTAAAAAGATAAAAATTGTGTTGATAATCGGCTATTAGTAATTCTCAAAAATAGAATATGTATAAAATACATATCCGAGAAGAAGTTTTAGAAGTATGACAAGTTATCATCAAAAACTTGATTGAATCTAGTAATACTAATTGTATTTTCTAGTCGAACATGTGAAGAAACACCAGAAAAGTTATTGCTATATGCACGTCGCAAAGATATAAGGCTCAAACAATTAAACCCAAGGAAGCAAACAGACTCCTTGGACATGGTAAGTTCTCTGGGTATTTATTGGACCATATTTATTGTAAACGTCTCTATAAATATCCATTTTAAAATTCTGAAAGCTGAAAGAAATTTACATATTATGTTAGTCTGATTTACATATTATTTTCATATCTTCGGATTTTCATTTCTCTTATTTACATTTACTTAACCAATAAGTCACTGATTCATTGTATTCTTTTACATCGAACCAAATGGATTCAAGCTATTCATTTGGTAACTCATAAATAATTGAGGCCCCTTAAGCTTGTAGAGTTTGCTATGATACTAATTTAAATCTTACACTGTTGGCTGCCGATCAGGTGATTCCATTGGATAATATTAAAGCATCAGTGGCACTCGATTGGGACCACAACAGCAATTCCATCTTCTGGACCGACGTTGAACGGGATACAATTAGTCGCGCTTATCTAGATGGTTCCCGTCAAACTGTGATCGTTCGTTCTAACCTCAGTAAGTAAAAACTAAATAAATAAATATGTATATATACGTAGAGATTGACATTTTCAAATCGTACATGCTTAAATGTGCCGTGAAGTTCCGGCAGAGTAGATAAGCACCTCCCTCTGTACCAGATGTCGTAAGAGGCGACTAAGGTACCAGTACCGACAGATATCCGAGACAGTATAGCTCAAATGCATTGGGTGGAGATGGGCAGCAGCATCCCCATTGCGAAGCTGCGTTCTGCGATTGGTAGCACGCTTGCCCAGTGCGGCAATTATGAGCAAAATTCCCCCTTTCTTGGGGAGGCCTATGTTCACTGCAGGGACTTCGAATGGCTGTAATGACGATGACAATGATATACTAAAATGTTTCTTTCTTTTAGTATCACCAGCCGGCTTAGCTTACGATTGGTTAACGGACAAAATATACTGGACAGACTCTGGGACAAACAGGATTGAAGTAGCAAACGCCAATGGAACTATGCGCACTTTGTTAGCTTGGGAAAACATCGATAAACCACGAGACATTGTAGTGGATCCACTGAGTAAATATATTACTCGTTACTAATACCTGTCGATCGTAGTAACGTTTGGGAATACTTTATTACAATTTTATTGTAATTATTTTAGGTGGTGTTATGTATTGGTCGGATTGGGGCGACAATCCGTCAATTGAACGCGCAGATATGGATGGTGGCAATCGGAAGAGACTTATATCTGGTAATATGACTTGGCCTAATGGGTTAGCTCTAGATATTGCAAATAATCGCATTTATTGGACTGACGGTGGAAATTGTACAATCGAATACGCTGATTTAGATGGATCTAAACGGGGTGTTTTAATTGGTAAGTGTCTATTAATAATAGATAGCAAATAACTATTATTATTAAAATTATTCAAGAGACTGATGCCGATTAAATTTTTCTCAGGCCTAACACAACATTTGCCTCATCCATTTGGACTAGATTTGTACGGCGATGAGATTTTTTGGACTGATTGGGATACCCAGTCAATTCAAGCTGCAAACAAATACACTGGTAAAAACCGACGCACATTGGGTGCAGGAGTGGCAGGCCTCATGGATGTAAGAGTATTCCACAAGGAACGAGTTAGCGGACCTACTAGGTAAATACTTTAACGGGAATTCAGTTCCCGAATTCAATTGCTAAATGTATTGTTTGCCATATTTTCGAACATCGACTTATCATTTGATGCCATTACAATAACCGACTGATTTTCATAATAACTTTTTGCTTGAGGCCGAAAACTCTTAGGAAGACGATGAAAACTTGAATAGAGTTATTTGTAAAGCGAGCGGAGCTTCAAATTATTTAGTTTAAAAAAATTGTTTTAAATAAATAATAGGCCATCATACAGTAGCAATCTTAATTACATATAAATGAAAAGATTTCGAACTAAAGTCAACAATAGAAATCGAACTTCTGATAGGTCACAGCAGTAAATAACACATAATGTAAAGTACATGCTGTATTTCATATATTTCTTGTTACTTTAGATGCAGCAAAAATAATGGAGGATGTTCACATCTCTGCCTATTGAGACCAGGTGGACGAACATGTTCATGCCCAATAGGAATAAAACTCGGTGTAAGTATTCAAAACTTTCTTGACTGACTAAATTTAGATAATTCATAAGTTCGAGTAACATTTTTTCATTAATTTGCAGAGGGATGGTAAAACCTGTGTGAATGGACCAATCAGTTATCTAATATTTGCACACCGAGTGGACATTCGTATTGTCTCACTAGACGTGCCGTACCTTGTTGATGTAGTTCTACCTCTGCCGCAACTGAAGAACGCACTTGGAGTTGACGTAGATCAGAAAACTGGTAAATATATGGTCTTGCTAACCGAATAAAAAAACTTGATATTCTTAAAAAAAATACTTTATTAAAATGGCCCTTATTTCCACTCGTTAGTTTTTATGCCCGTTACAAACACTTTTGGATCGGCAAAAAAGAAATAGTACCGAAGCCGGAAGTACTAGATTCTATTATACTTAATATATTGATGACCCAGATAATGCTATACTATGCTGTGTATTCAGGTCTTGTTTACTGGACGGACACTGGCGAAAGAAAAATTCAAAGAGCTGACAAAAACGGGTCTTACAATGAGACTATAATAGGAAAAGGACTTCACACAGTCGACGGTATCGTGATTGACTCAGCAGGACGCAAGGTATATATATCTTTATAAAATCATTATTCTATAACTGCATCTGCATATTTTAATATACTTAAAATATTTTTTAACATTTACGCGTTCACTGTTTATAATAAAATCGCTTTTTTATCAGCATGAAAATACGTGTTATTTAACGTTTAATAACGTTTTAGTTAAAAAATTGGAACGGTCGCCGATAGGTTGACGAAATTTCAAACAAAAAATTTAAAAAGTTAAATAGTTTATGTTTTATAGCCGTTAAAACAGTGGTTTAACAAATATGTTTATTCTTATTTAGATCTATTGGACGGACGGTGGGCGTAACAGCATTGAGGTCGCTGAACTAGACGGAAGCAACAGAAAAGTTCTCGTATGGACTGGCTTAGGTATCTTTCAGTATCTTAACTATATCACAGAGGAAAGATTTCTCTTAGTCAGCTACATCTTCGCCAAAAAATATAGGCCAAATTGTATTTTTTCTGTAAATTCGAGATTGCTAAATGAAATGGTATATTATAAAGATTTGCTGTTTGCGTTTGTAACTTATAAAATCAATCAATACTGGACCTATTTACAAAATTGATTCAATAATGGAAAGTTTAATTCTATGTTGCTATATTTATCTATTTGTTCTAACGGAAACTGGAGCTATGCGGGTGAAACCGCAGGGCATTGCTAGGCACCACCCGCAATTCAATTATGTATAAAACAAATACATTACACAGATGTTAATATTAAAACCTCATATTCATAGATTCACCTCGAGCTATTGCACTCCATTATGAAGAAGGTTACATGTTTTGGTCTGACTGGGGTAAAACGGCTAAAATAGAAAGAGCCGATATGGACGGTAAAAACAGGTATATATTTGAAAATATATACATACATGTGTATTTTTATTTTAAAATAAAAAACAACAATTAATTCATTTTTTCCAAATTTAGGCGCGTAATCGTGGAACATAGCATCAAATGGCCTAACGGTCTAGCCATCGACAGAGCAGAAGGACGTCTCTACTGGAATGATGCTAAAATCCTCACGATAGAAAGCTCTGATTTTAATGGAAACGATCGTCGCACCGTTCTTAGCAATGTCCCCTATCCCTACGGAATTGTTATAGTAGGAAAGCGTATTTATTGGACTGATTGGAAAACTAAAGCTCTTCATAGAGCGGACAAAGCTGACGCGAAAAATAGTATCAAAATCAGACAAAACTTGGAAGGTTTGATGGATATAAGAGCTGTTCATGTAAGTCAAATAAACTATACTTATAAATAAAATTTTTGTGTCTATTTGTATTTCCAAACCAACTTTTCTCTTACTTCACATAAAAGTATATACGGTCATCGTCATCATCATATCAGCTATTGGAAGTCCACAGTTGGACGTAGGCCTTCCCAGATAATCCCTTGTCAAACTTTCTGCTTATCCCAGGCAGATAGCTGATGTTATAAAAATTAACTTAGGCTACTTTTATTGTACATATACATTTCTCTCGAGGAAGGGGATTACGTTTATCCAATAAATGTATTTTAAACTTATAGAGAGAACCTGTGGCAGAAGATGTTTGTGGCGATAATAATGGTGGCTGTTCGCACCTCTGTCTGCGCTCACCTAGAGGCTTTAGCTGTGCTTGTCCCACGGGACTTTACTTTGAAAACCAAACCGAACCTTTTCCAAGAACGTGTCGGATATATCCCGAGAACTTCTTGGTTTTCGCAACTAGAACCAGCATAGCAACAATCTCGCTTGACACTCCAGAACAATGGGATGTTAATCTGCCATTAAAAGACGTGCAGAATTCTATAGCTGTTGATTTCCATTGGGATCGAAAGGAAATATTTTATACGGATGTAAATAAAGACACTATAAGGTAAGTTATTGCTTTTTATCTCCTCTTTTATTAGACCAATTCGACGAGCATGCAGTCCGCGTGATAATTATCATTACCGCAGCCTATAGATATTCGTAATATCACAAGGATACCTAGCGCCAGTCACCGCAGCCTATCACCATCATCATAATATCCGTAAAACGTACCCTGCAGAATATAGGCCTCCCCAAAAAAGGGGGAGTATGCCCATAATTACCGCGAAAGCGTAGTTGCATTCGTAGAGCGTAGCTTCGCAACGGAATTGCTGCTGCAATATACCACCCTGTTCAATTTGAACCACACCACTTCCGATGAAAATATCGCCGTTTATCGGTTCTGGTACCTCAGTCACCTCTTACGACACCTGGTACAGGCGGTGATATTCTTCTCGGCCAATAGACGCAACCTAAATATAACTCTAAATATTACATGGACATGAAACGCGTTGGTCACTTAAATATATTATGAAGATACATATATTACCCAGTAATTTCACTGCCTCTCTCACCCTTCAAACCGGAACATAGAAATGCGAACACTGATACTCGCCGGTAGAATTAGGTGAGTGAGGTACCATGCAGACGATCTGTTGTTACTAAAACTGGTTTGGAGTCCTCATAGTCTTATCACATTTGACAACGCAATGTTCACCTTTTATGAATTATGTGATATGAATGTGAATATGAATTTAGATTTTTACAATAAAAGGTTTTTTATAGTGTCATCAATATGCTGCGTATGAATGAAAGTCGAGTATTGATAAAGGGAAGACTGGATACTCCAAATGGTTTAGGTATTGATTGGATTGCTAACAATATTTACTGGACGGACAACGAATACAAGGTACATTATCTTAATAATTGATTGTCATTTCATACATATTCACGTATTTTACGGTACTATGCTTAATGGGAAACTTTTTCTAGGTTGTGGAAGTTGCCAAAATAGATGGATCAGCCAGAAAAACTATAGTCACCAATCTCAATGAACCAAGAGCACTTGCATTGTTCCCCGCTAAAGGGTAAGGAAACCTCTGTTTATTAGATTCCAATGTAAATTACCATAAAAACTTTTACTAAGTATTAAAATGTCCTGTTCTTAAAGGTTTCTTTATTGGAGCGACTGGGGAGAAGGACCTCGCATAGAGCGATCATACTTAGACGGAAGTCAAAGAAAAGTGATCGTCAAACAGGACTTAGGTTTTCCCAACGGAATTACGATCGATTATAAAGAACGAAGACTGTATTGGACAGATGCTTTGAAGGATAGGATTGAGACGACCGATCTAAATGGAAACCAAAGAGTACAGTTAGTTCCTGATGCAAAAAATCCTTTTGGGATGACTCAGGTAGAGAAAAAAAACAATTTATCAATTACAAGCTTTAATTACTTGGAAATTAAATTAATTTGATTACAAACTTTTTCATTTATTTTCAGTTCAAAGACTACATTTATTGGACTGACTGGTACAAAAAGTCCGTGATGAGAGCTGATAAGAAAACTGGCAAGAATGTCACAGCAATAAGAACAGATTTGGAGATGACAATGGAAATAAAGGCAGTTTCCGGCGACAAACAACATGGCTGGAACCCGTGCAAGGAAGATAACGGTGGATGTACTCACCTTTGCTTTTTCAGAGCACACGACTATATTTGTGCTTGTCCTGATATGCCAGACTCTCGGGTCTGCTCTATGGGTAATATTTCTTAATAATTTACACATTTTTAAATTGTTATGATATATTTGAAACACTGCAAGATAATTTGATATCTAACTATTCGTACAAACGTTACCCTAATTTCAGAACCTAAAACCAAGGTTGACAGCAAAATGCCTTCGCACTATCCGCTGCACTACGACTATGTGGACAGTATTGAACCAATAGTACATACGCCACCACCAACAGCGGCGCCGGAAAATAGCGTGGGGATTATCTTGATCGGAGTGGCAGCCATGACATTTATTATACTTGCCGTGGTTGTCACGGCTTTCGTTTGCGGTGAGTATTCCTGCACAAAAACTGCGATATCTAACTATTAGTATTAGTACACCATAAATATTACGATCACTTTTTATGTACAGACATTTCAAATATGTAGAAAAGCACGTTCTTATATTAATCTGTAATTAACGGTGCTGGTTCTCTCCAATTAAAATACATACATTTACTTGGATAGAAATGAGATTATTGCGCTCTTCGCTTTTTAGTAAAAATCAACAGAGACCGAGGGGGCGAGCTCAAGGAAGATTATCGAGAGTCGAGTGGTCACATCTCATTCCATAACCCGAATTACAATTGTGCTACTGGGCCCGGCGGAGAGCCACTAGAACGTCGATCGAATCGGTTCCAAGGAATATTTAAATATGACAGGCATCAGGTAAGGTCATTTCTCTCTCCCTCTAATTAACATTTTTCGAAAGAAAGTCTTTTGTTTGGTCACGACGCTCTGAACTAATACCAGAACACGATATAACCCTGGAGGCTCTGGAATTTATCATCTGACTCCGCAGAAGATCTTCCTTTCACACCAGTTTAGCGATACATGTTTTATCACTAAAATATATTTTCATTCACAACTTGCAGTTATAAGTTGTAGTTGTAGTCAATGTACGCTAAGATAAAGCAAAATAATTTGGATGACCACCGGAATATATACGCATGTTCGCACCTTCTTGACATTTCCCAGGAACGAGTAACAAACGTGTACATCCCCGAGGGTACGAGCCTGCTGCCGCCGCCACCACCCCCGCCTCACAGGCAGCCCTCGCGCCCTTCCACGCACGACGACTTCGAACCAGTCACGCTGCACTCCTTCGCCTAAGCGTGCTGAAACCCGGACAAGACTAACGCGACAAGCTAAGCTTACAGACAAGTAGCTAGTGTAGAAACTGACAAATGCTGGATGGAATAGTTGTGAAAGGCGGCGGCTAGAAACAAACGAGCTTTTGCTCGCTATACAACTTTATTCTCATGCATATCGACATGTTATCGAGTTCTGATGAGTGTTTCTAGTTATGCCTCCGTGCATCACGCGTGAACGTGGTAGGTATAGAAAGGGTATCGAAGATTTTTAATGCGGTACACATAGAAATGAAACGATATGTTCAATTTAGAACACCACATATGGTGCTTGTGTTAACACAATTGGACTCTGTCCATAAGCACCATATTGCCGACAAGAAGCGGATATAAATATTGCACATTGCAATCAACTATATTTGGCGACTCAAGATTAAGACATTTCCACATTTTGAGGCGTTTTCCAAGTTTTTAATCATATTTTTATATATTTGTCATCAAATAAATATCTTCTCTAAATCAAGTATATATTTTTACTAAATCAAAGATGTTGAACTCGGCTATGAAATGAAAATACATGTTAAAAGTTAATGTAGTGTGTACAAAATTTATTGAATTTTGTATAATCCAATAGAAAATTATAAGAACTAGAAGTACGTCAATTTATTCCAGTTTAAACCAATATCTACATGGAAATATAAATAAATGTTAGCGTCACACGTCGTAAAAAAACATGCATAAATCATTAACGCGCATAATTTCATTTACTTACATACGTGCGTAGAATATACGGTAAGTTTTAGTAAACTAAGTGTAAGCGGCTAGTTTTTATTTATTTGGATCTGATTATCTTCTTTCTATTCAACGTATACCTACACAGACATGGATATGCCTAATAAAGATCTATAAAAATAACTCATTTACATAATACATATAATCAATATTGTTATATATAAGAAATAGATAAATACGTTTAGAAATTATAGCAGATACGGAACTATCTTGTGTGTAAATAGTTGTATTAACTTAACCAGATGGAATAAATAACAAATACATTTTTGAAAAAAAAAATAGTGGTAAGGTTAAATCAAATGTAAAAACTGCGGTTGCATGCTACGTTATTTCCCTTATTTTAACATTTGCCGACAATAGAGAATCGCCATATGATGGTTCCGATTTTCTATTGTAAAATTGCAATGTTAGCATGAAACCGTAGTTAAAATAATATAAATTATCAAGAAGTGTGCGAATGAATGTTGAATGTTCATGTGCAAATGTAATGTTTATTATTTTTGTATAAGTAAACCGATGTATACCTCCAGGGGCTCACTGAGGGTGTGATGTCAGTTGAAGTCAGATGCCTTGAGGTCTGGGATCATGTCTTTTAATTTGAAAACCTGTGTAACGGCAATATCCCGACCTCGATCAAAATTGTTATATATATATAAATATATATAAATGGGAAGAAAGGACATTAGTTCAATAGATCCCGATATTTTATGTTTATAATAGAAAAATGGCACGAATTCACTCTTAGAAGTAATTCACCAAATTAAATATGGTGACAATAAAATATCAATGTAAATAGTTAGTAGTTTTAATTACGAAGGTTTTTGTCAAACAAATGACATTGCATTGTATATAATAGTTTATTTATATTTCGTACGTTATTTTGTTTAAATGTAACAGACATTTCGCCTACTTCTGAACGTAGGTTTACATTGCGCTCCATATCAGATATCTTTTTAGTAACTTTTAACTAGATTAAAAATACATATATGCTTTAATTTGTTATTTACATGCCTTCTACTTTTCTCAATCAGATTGATTAACTTTAAGAAAGACGTTAGACTTATGGAATGAACACCTATTTGTTAAAGGTTTTTAATTGTATAAATTTTATTTGATTGTGGGTTATTGCGTCTCCAACACGATTGGGCGTACATAAAGTTTCACAGGGTGTTTTAATCTAAGGTAGAGTTAGGACGGGAATCAACGGTGTAACCGATATAATAGCGGGATATTACTTCGTTTTGCGTTTACACAATCACGAACAAATACCTAACAATGTCGCGTGTCGTTAGCAACATTCAAAACGTAGAGCACTCAATAACGAAAGTTCCTTTCAAAATCAATTCATCTCTGTATGTTATTCATTATATCACTTATTCATTCGTCTGTGTTATGCACTCGCTGTTACTACAATGATATGGTATTACAATAAATTGTATTATGATAATTACCAATTACCTTTCTATTTACTATGTTATGGTTCACCTTCAGATAATTGTTTCGCTTATAAATAAATATCTTTATGAAATTAACTGTAATCCGCTCCATTTCGATTAACTAAGTTAACAATAATTAATTAAAATAATAACAGAATTCATGACGCGTTGATTGCTTTCAACCTCTTCTATTCAGTTTTTTAAGATTTATAAATACTCATGACGAAATTACAAAAACGATCTATGGAATTCAAGAGGTTAGAAAGAACAACCTGAGAAGTGTTTCGTATTTATGATATTTTATTAGTTTTAAGGCATAATTTTTATTATATCGTTTTGTTGAATAGCTTTTAAGGGGAGAAAAGTTAAAGTATGTGAGTGCTGTGATATGCTTTGAGAGTAAGTTGGACCGCGGCGCGCGGCGTCCCCGGCGACCCGACGGCAGTCAGTGAAAAATGTGAACATGCAGATATTAAGTTCATCATGATGCCATTGTGCTAATATTCATCCTAAATCACAACACACTTATACGCACAATGGGTGTTATATTCACATTCCATATACATATATGTATGTGTATATATGTATTTATATATTTTAATACGTTTTGTTTCAACAATGCGAAATTCTAAATTAAAAATTATGATACGTGCCAAATTATAATTGAGTATTAATTTTATTACATTGAATATTATTAAATTATAGTGGAAGAAATTAGATAATGAATTAAACAGCTTTTACACCTTGTAGCCTCCATACGGGTGTCGAAACTGTTGTCTGATTTATTGTACTGAGAATTTAAAACATAGAAATTATTCAAATATATTGGTGTTTTATTTATACCTTTTAAAAATCATTCGACGGGCCCGATGGCGCAATGGTAGTGATCCTATCTTATGTGCCAAGGGTGGTGGGTTTGATACTCACCCAGGACAAATATTTACATGATGATATTTGTGTTTATTCTGTGTTTGGGTGTTAAAAATATGTATTTAAGTATTATATTTGTGATTCCTCTTTTGTCTGATATTTGTAACAAAAGTGCTTTGAGCTACTTACTATGGAGTCAGGTCAATGTATGAGATGTGTGAATTTACCTTTTTTTATCTACCAAATATTTCTTGCGGCTTCGTTCGTGTGGAAATGGTTTCTGTAGGTTACAATTGATATAATGTCTTGTAAAAACTGTCACCTGAACTGAAGATACAATGTTACATTCACGCAGTAATTTCTGCCTCTCACCCTTCAGACCGGAACACAGCTATGCAAACACTACTATTTGGCGGAAGAAATAGATAAGGTACCAATGCAGACGACCTTTGTAAGAGGACAACCTCTAGTTATATTACTGTAAAAAATAGCAAATCTATCGCTCATAACCTTACCTTTCCAACATTGAAGTGACCTAAGTGGATTATATACATAATATCCTTCTTTAGGGTTTAAATTACGCAGCGATAGCTAACAAACCGGCAGAGTTATTTTGCAAATACCTACATGCAAAGTATGAATATTAATAAACTAAAAAAACAATGAAACCTCAAATCGATATTGAAATTCAACTCTTGATATTACTCCACGCTAGATCTGGAATAAAATGGATAAGGGAAATTAACAATAGCTTCTCCTACGTTTATTTATAATTGAAAATCCTTATTGAAGGTTAAGTAACAGATAGCTTTCTAAGTTTAAACCTAATAATAACAACCTGGTTAAATAGGTTTTCACTTTATAACCTACTAGCTGTGCCCGCGCCTTCTTCCGCGTGGAATAGTTTTTTTTTGGGTACCATACCTCTATACCTTATATAAACTTTGAATGTCATGTTTATTTATATCGAATCAATGGCTTGAAAAATAGGTTTCAAGTTTTTAGCTCCTAAAATAGCGATACTTCCATACAACTTTTCATCCCCCCTTTCGACCCCTCACAACCCTTTTTTCGCATTAAAATATACCCTATATCCTTTCTCAGGGTCTAAATAATAGGAGCTGAATAAATCGTAGGTCTACCAAAAATATGGCACAACGCACCCCACGCTTCGTTCAGAATACTACGAGTATTTGTTGGTCATCATTATTTTCACTGAGTTATAAAAAAATACTTTACTTTTTAGTTTGATGTATTTTAAAAGCGTGTTTCTTAGTTTTTTAAAACTATAGTTTAATCTTCCTTTTTTAGTCCGATGTATTGTTAAATAATATTAACTAGATAAGTACGTTAGAAACCTGGAAATTAGGTAGACGGTTCACAAGCGCAGGCTGCGTGGTCTCACTTGTTCTTACACAGAGGATTTTTTTTTCATCCTGAGGATCCTGATCAGTTTAATGAGACCGTATCGGAATATTGTATCGGCTCCGATTATTGATATGTGTACAAAGTTTTATTTAAATCTGTCCGTCTTAACCCAGTAAAAATCAACTTCGAAATATATACGGTTCCAAACATAAACACATACATTCATACAACTGAAGCTAATACAAAGCGCGGAAAAAGAGACATGACGCTAGAGTAACTCTTGAAATTGGAGATAGATGTATGAAATTTTAATTAGGAAAGCGCATTGTAAATTTCTACAGCTATAAGACTAAACTAATGACAGCATATAACAGGATTTCCGAAATGTATATGACATTTCGGTAATCTTCTATTGACATTTAACATGACCAAAAAAGGTTTTAAAGGAAACAAAATTTAAAATACATGTCACTTTATTTTTACATGTACCTATATCTATATATAATGACGCTTAATCTTAGTCAACAATCGCATAGCAATAAATATAACTTTGTAGACAGTTCCAAAGGTATCAAATAATAAAAGACATTGATATTTATTTTATAAATTTAGTTTCAGATCCGCATAATTTTATAAAGACAAATTAGTAGTACATGCATTTTATCATTTGTTACATGATTATTGTACTTAGAATAAATGAGTATTTTTGGTGGAGGAGGGATAAATTATAATACTAAGAAGTATACTTTATCACTAACATAATAAAGGTTCTAATATATTAGATATAATTCCAGACTACGCTTACAGAAATATACATATTTTAAATATGTACTCTCGTAATACATAGATACAAGTAACTATAATATTTCATAGTTTTAATTTGAAATAGTCTAATTTAGGTCCAACATTCACATTATTATCTACATGTATTAAGTAGACATTACACGAGAGGTGCAGTTAAGTAACAAATGCATCGTGCACCATAATTATAGCACAGCCAATGGCGAACACAACACCTCACGGCGACTATACGTAGCAAACAATACTAAACAAATTTTAACAAACGTATAAAAATAAATCTTCATATTAAGTATTATAACTATCTTGTACCTAAATACGTACACACTCAGGTACTCAGGTACTGTAGTTTAACCCTCTATACGGCAGAACAAGTTGAACATTTTAATTGGTTCAACCTTATATCCAGCTCATAAAGTTGAAATTACAGTAAAGGATTAGTTGTACACTTGAAAAAGTTTGAGGACCTTAAAATTGTCACTGTTAGACCAAGATGCAAACTAAATCGGATCTTCACCCGTCTGATTTCTTTATGAGACTATGTCAACAAACAAATACACAGTCCGCGTAATAGTAAGTTTCATCGCAGCCTATAGACATTCGTATTATCACAAGATCTTAATTTTTTAAACTAGCTTGTTACCAAACTTGTGACTTAAAGATATTGTGTCACATTTACCCAGTAATTTCACTGCCTCTCTCACCCAAACAGCAATGCAAACTGCTATTTGGCGGTAGAACTAGGTGAGAGTGAGGTACCAATACAGGCGACTTTGAATGAGGTCTACCTCATGTAAATCTGTACATCTTGGTATTTGTTTGGAAATTGGAATAATGTTTTTAAAGTAAATATAAGTGTTAAAATGAAATTTCAAGACAAAAACACGAAGGCCTGTTCAACATGTTCCACCTAAGGACATAGGACAGATAATGTTGGTCACTGGCCCGATGACTGTGTTCGCAGCAGGTGCAAAATGCCTAGGTGTAAGGGATACACACAAAAAAGTGTAAGAAGTGCCCTTTGCCTTACTAAATACAAGCATTATTTAAGAGTTACGTATAAAATTAAAATTTAGTAAGTGCATGACGTTGTATATCTGCTTTAGGTTTTTTAATAAAATAGATAAAACAATATATTTTTTATTTCTTTTTATGTCTCCCTGCATTAGAATGTACAAGTCTACAAGATATATTTTTAGGAGGTCAGAATAAATCATTCATTGAGGGTTAACAACTCTTTACCCAAAGAAAATGTATCACGAGTAGTAATAGCGTCAATTCTAGAAAATATTATATTGCGTCAAACAGATGGGTGAAGAACGCCTTCTGTTCGTATCTTGATTAGTGAATATTCGAGCAGAGCACAGGTAAAAACTTATATAATTGGAAATAAGCCGACATTTCTAGCAAATCTCAGAATTACAACTTGAATCATATTTTGGCACTAACACTTACAAAACGAGGACATAAAACATAATGAGGTAATTTCTTCGTATATGTAATGCGTAAGAACACAAATGAGATCAATTCTGTGCTTCGAAATAATTCACACTTATGATATAAAGCATTTACTTTATGTTCAACACATAATTACAATAAACTATTCATAGAATTCTCAGTCGAACGTTAAAAAAATATAAAACGGAATGTCTCTCATAGAGTATCAAAATATAGAGTAGAGAATGTCAATTTCGGATAAAATCCCTGTAAGATTATATATAAAATTTGATAATTCTATTGTCATCATGGGCTATCATCTTACCTAAGCACACAGTGTGACTTTAGTTGTAGTAACGCTTGAGTTCGGGAAACACTTCTAATAGCACTAGTTCGAAGAGTTCCTGAAACAAATGAGCATGTCTGCTGTATTAAAAAAAACGGTCAAATTTAAAAAGCTATGAAGAATCTGTATTAATCTATGAACAGAAGAGTAGCAATAACAGAACTTTCATTGGTCAAAATAAATGTATTTGAGCCTTCTGTGGAGTTCCTTTAAGAACATACTGTCGTGGACTATTTTCTCATCTCAGGATATCGGTTCCGGTACCTCGGTCACCTCTTACGACACCTAGTACAAGGAGTAATATTTTATTATGGCGAGGGAGGGAGATTATTTATCGTTTATGTAAGGTTTGTAAGTTTTCAGTAGGTACCAGAAGACTAAGATACCAGAACCGACAGATGACACTATATCCATTGGGAACCGCGTACCCCAAATGAAACAGGATGGGAAAAAGCAGCGGAAGCAACGGTTTGCGTTAGCCACCACGCCTGCCCAGTGCGGCGATTGTGTGCTCAAGTCAACCAAAATGTAACCTATATTAACATTTTGCAAATACTGCACAGTTGCTATTATCACTACATAGTATAAAAAAGCCTGTCTGCTGAGAGAACCCGATAAACTGTAATATAACTGATAAGACTTACATTAGACTTACATACATTAGAACTATTTGATTCAGTAGGAAGTATAGGTAGGATTGGCTTAAATATAACGATAATTTTAAATTAAATATATTAATAAAAATGTTGTGACTCGAAGCTTATGTGATGTGCAGTTTATGACAGAACATGCAGGTTCTACTACTCGTGCGGGTTGAGTAGGATTCTTGATGACATTCTTCAGATAACTAATTACCGTATTTTTTTGTATATGATATATACTCAGAAGAATCCGTGGGTGTTAATATTGTATTTTTATATTATATTATTGGTAATACGAGAAATAATGTATTTCGAACATTACTGAAGTTGCATGTTATTATTTTATTGATCATAGCGGTGGGCGGTCATCCTTGGATGATCAATTAATCTTCCCAAGGGATTTCCACGAAGACCGGTTGTATGAGACTTGCAACTACCTATGTCCTGAATTTTAACTAAATCATACCTAGAAAAATATGAACGCAATTTAATTTAAAATTCAAAATTAAAATAGTAAAAAATACTGTCTTCCTTATTTTAGCATACATTTTTTAATAAATAATCAATAAAAAGTGCGCCTAAAACGGAAATCAATAAAAAAATATTTTGAAAGACAAATCTAATAAAATTATATGGGCACGCCAACTAAATCACACGCAATACACAGCCACTATAAATCCAACTAGCATAAATAACCACTGAAAAATATCAGCAACTCTCCATTATAAATATTCCATTATAAATATGCCAAAAAATGTTCGATCAAATTTGCAGGATTGCGTCTATTTCAGTCGGCGTCTTCCGCGCACTTGTCGCGGCGTGTCGCATTGATCGACAATCGGCGGCGACATTTTTAGCGAGTCTGATCGTTTTACCGGCGACATGGTAAATAATTTTAGACGATCGCACTATATCGTCGTGATTCTATGTCTACGGAGGCCGCCGGTGTGCGTAGGAGCAAAGAGATCGGTACATCAGTTGCGGTTAAGACGCAAGAGCGAACATTAATGTGTTGATACTGAACGCTCTAAGTGAGATGCCACTAGAAAACTATAAACAATTTTGATATTTAAATGGTGACTTTAAACTTGTGTTTTATTTAAAAATGCCGATCCTATTCAGTGCTGTGGCATGTGATAGAAGTGTGATAACAAAGTTTGCATCCTGTGATGGAAACTTCACGGAAATAGTGGAACAGGTGTTGTCAAAAATACCGCCTAATAATAACAAGATGACATATTCCCACGGCCATTACTTGTTTCATTACGTGCTGGCGGATAAATGTTTTTATTTCTGTGTGACAGATAAGGTGAGTTATTTCTATTAATGTAATCTACCTGTATTAGTATGTAATGACAAATGACTGTGTGTAAATAAATCGAATAAAGCCAGCTGCCAAAATATTTAAATATTTTATAGAAGGCACTGCATCCCTAAATAATATTATTATTATTATTGCGTATTGTTTGTTAAGTAACCCCAAATATAAATAAAGTAGGCCAAAGGAAATTAAATATATCTTGATAGAACCGTACAATAAGAAAACATGTTTTCGAAGCTACATAAATGTTTTATGAACTGCAGCATAATAATATCAAAATATATGTTGTTACAATAAAAGATTTAATACATACTTTTGCGGCTTTAAAACACTGTTTATTACTTACGAGTATATTTCTACTTTCAACATTTCTTATGATAAGTTAGTTTAAATATCTGAATATTTTCTTTTTAACAGTTGTGCCAGCGTTCAAGAGCATTCCTATTTCTAAACGAAATACAAAGAAGGTTTAAGAGCCTAGATAAAGCTGACTTCACACCAGTACTGGCTTCGGAGATGTATCGCTACAGTGAGGACTACAGTACAATTACTATAAGAAAGGGTGAATTGGACGAAATTAATACCATCGGAGTTGGCTGTAGCGGTAAGTGTTTCATATCATCACCCTTATGTATTTGATAATATCAAAACAAGTGAAGAGCACTAAAGACCGTGCAGAGCAGATTAAAATTGTAGAATACCAAAAAGGTCTTCATCATCATCATTACAGCTATTGGAAGTCAAGCTGGACATAGTCCACCCCAAGAAAGGGGAAAATTTTCTCATTATATTCGCGCTGGGTAAGCGTATTGGCAATCGCAGAGCGCAGCTTTCGCCACAGGGGTGCTGCTGACCATCCCCACCCTTTGCATTTGAGCTACACAGATGGATATACTGCCATCTGTTGGTACTGGTATCTTAGTCGCCTTTTACGACACCTGGTACAGAGGGAGGTACTATTCTACTCCCGGTACCTCTCGGCTAGAAAAGGTCTTGATTATGTCTAAATAATATAATAATTCTATGACACAAGAGATTTTTTTTGCTGGCTGCCTCTGATATCTGTTCCAGCGTCACCAGACGAAAGAGGCCAAGCTCTCTATTACTGCACACTGCCTCGCGAGGGCAGGCGAGCTAGAAAAGTTTGCGGGATCGGAATGAAAGTCTCACTGAAAAGTGGCTCTTAGCGCGGACCTCGGCTTCAGTGGCCGTCGTTAAAACATATATTGAAATTTTAGAATTCTAAATGTTAGTTTTATGACTTCGAACAATAATCTTGACATCTTGACATTTTTACCAAAACTAACTAGATTCTAAGTGACTTAAAGCATTTCTGAGCATGTAGTATGAAACGACTATGGTACTGGAACCGACAAATGACGATATATACATTTGAAACAGTCGTTGCTCAGACCACCAGGGCGGTGGTGAGCAGCTCACCCGCGAACCAGAGCGTATCTGCTCCAGCCACCAATGCCTAGGTTAGAAATGCATCACCATTAGCCATGCCTTTAATGCAGCCACTGCTGGGGAAGCCTTGCTAATATAGGAGAGGAGGATTTGGAAGACCGTACATGCAAGTTATTGACAAAATGCCCGTTTTTTAGTCCAGAATCCAACAGAGTTTGTTTATTATTCTTTTGTTTAATTAAACATTACCGGTTAACTCAAAAGCTATATTTAGTAAAGTATCGTTTTTTATACGGTTTTATCAATGATCACCCTAGATCTTGTAGAATGTTAAAGTATAGAAATCATCATTAATATATCAGCCTGGGACATCCACCCTTGGACTTAGACATCAGATTACCGATAGGATCGATCTATTGGGATTTTTAGCCATATTTACCACGCTGCTATGCCATTCTATTCTAAATAGATATATCATTCGGTTCCGTTATCCATATAATTCGTTAATATACAATAAAAATACATTTTTTTTGTGTAGCTACAAAAAAGGTAGAAAAATTACAGACTTCATAAAAAATAATTAGAATTCTTCAACTGTAAATTGTAAAAATAGGTCTAACCGTTGAAGATGTCTAAACATTTATTAAGTTATTGAACCTTATTTTATAGGTTTTCTGTATAGCTATATTATTTTATTATAAATAAAAATACAATAATATAGCTACACAAAAAAAAGGTAACACGTTCTAGTAGAATTGTGACGAGTGAAAAATCAGACGAACAGGAAAATAACAACAAGAACCTTTTTAATTTAGAAATTAATATAACATTAAAGCGTAGAAATTAGTAAGATCAAAACAAAGGACAAACAAAATGATCTTCTAAAAGAGAAGAAGAATCAATAAAGATTCTTAAGAAGAGAAATATTGAGACACTCATGTACCCTTAAGTAGCAGCGCGTATACGACATATTTAAATTAGTAGTATAATGCATATATATGAAATGAATGGAGCAATTTACATCTACACAAATATTACAAAGAAGTAACAATGCATTTTCGAATTATTGTGTTTGGCACGAATAAACGCTAAAACTACGGAGCTTATACACAGGCAACCTGTTATTGGTCACAGGAAATATATTTATGAAACACAAGAAAACTCTGTTGGTATTCTACAGAAATTAATAAAAAGATTAAAAGTACATGCAGAAATTTTAAGAATTGGCCGAAATTAATAGAGACACACGGTATTCATTTCATAAAGTATACGTCTGATTTTGCTAGAAAGAGGTTTAGTTGTGAATTTTTCTCACTAACATATTCACTATCTACATAGGACTACTACGATAGGATATTATCAATATCTATTCAAGAATCACGAACTAGTCGAATAATTGTATGCAATGCCTATGTTTATATCCATTCATTCGTTTTGATTATTATATTTGTGTTTTTACTTAGGAGAATAGTAGTGTATTACGTGTATATTGTCTATGAATAAAAGTTCACGGCCTTAAAAATTACGCAATACCAAATCTAACCTTTAAAATGATGAAATCCATAAAAACTCGCATTACGCCTTCAACACTACTATAAACACTTATAGGAACGGATTGCAGAGATAAGTGTTTCGCTGACCACTCTATTTTTGATCAAGATTCGAAATAGGTTCAGAACTAGATGAATATATTCCAATATGTTACAATGCTGCACAAATTCAAGAGACGGAGGTAAATATTTACATTTCCATAGATATATTACTGGCCGTGTGGTACCGGTTTTATAGAATCGCATCTTACGACACGGGGAGGTACTCCCCCTGTACCAGGTGTCGTAAGATGCGACTGAGGTCCCGGAACTGACAGATGGCGGGATATCCAAGCGAAACAGCGCAGGTAAAATAATACAGGACGAGGACAGGCAGCAGAATCTTTGTCGCAAAGTAACGCTCTGCGATTGCCACCATGCCTGTCCAGCGTGGCAGTTATAGGCAAAAATCTCCCTATCTTAAGGAGGCCTATGTCCAACAGTGGACTTTAGATGGCTGATATGATAACGATGATAAAACAGAGCAGTAGGCTCTGTTTACATTAATGTTAACGTCTAACTTTGCGTTAATTAATATATATATATATATAATAATTAAAAAAAAATGCATTTGTTACAGTTAAAGTCATACGCAGAGAAGTAAAAACGTTAAAATTACACAAAAATAAGTGTAAAAATTATTTAATGCTCAATTACAAGATCATTAATTATTACGCCCGCTGTCTAATTTAACTAGAGAAATTCTCTTTTCGATTCCGCGCGCGCCTCCCGCGTCGTCCAATAGTCAATCCGATAGTCCTTAAGCCTCCGTTCAGGAAATCTGTATTGGGTGCCAACTCGCCTTTGGCTCATCAAACTGTTTATAAATAATAATAGTATAGTAATAATATTTCGAGCGTGCTCGTGAAACAAGGTAAAACAGCTGCATTGATTGAGAGGCAAGAAAAATAACAAAAAAATCCCATTTTTTTTGGAAACCTTTTACTTCCTAACCAACTACTCAAACATCAAATTCATCGGAGAAACATTCAGTAACAACAATAACATAATTGTCACTCTTAATGTGAGCAAACCATAGAACATAAAATGTAAAGGCTGCCATACACGACACGGTTACCGTTAAGGACTATCTGTACTAGTATGCTGCGCAGACAGACTGAAATGGGTGTGGTAATAGATCTGTACAGTTTTTGAGCATGCGCAGGCAACTGGCGCAAGATCGAAAAATTCATTCGAGGTTGACCTGTGACCTGTTGACGAGGTTGACTTATTTCAAGCTAAATAACCTAATATTTAAAGCCGCCCAAAAACCGTCTAATTATATATTATGTTCATTTATTTAGTATTTTGTTTCAGAAAGTATATTAGGCGAAAAAATACTACACATTAACAATGTTGAAAATTTAACATTCAGCGTAAGTAGATTATGCTATTGTAATTTCATTATTGTATGTTATGACAAATTAATAATATGTCTTCTTTTACAGACGATATCATACGTGGGGAAAATACCAGAGAAAATCGTGGTGACGGTCCAGAAGCCCAAACTGCATGTGGCCTTTGTTGTGATACTAGGAATAATTCTCGGTGTAGTAGTGTATATTGTCTGTCCGGTCTCGTTTGTTATCGTTACGAGCATTTTACTAGTTTTTCTGTATTTTATCATAGAGAAAGTCAAACCCATACTTTGGAAATGTTGTCCGAAACAAATGTGATAAAACATATATCTGTTTACGCGGATAACATGCTCGGCCCACGCGCGCACGGCAATTAAATGTGCGATCCGTGAGCAAGCTTTAAATTATACAAGTACGTACGTATTCATTGAAATCTAAAAATAAAGTTGTGCATAAATTTTTTTTTGCTTGATATTAATTTATTCAAAATATATTATTTAACCAAATCTATCATCATGGATCAGCCTACCCCCTCTGTACCAGATGTGGTAAGACAAAGATACCAGATCCGACAGATGGCGGTATAACCACCCGAAACAGTGTAGCTCAAATACAAAGGGTTGGGATGGGCAGCAGCATCCTCGTCGCGAAAGCTGCGCTCTGCGATTGCTAACACTCCTAGCGCGGTAATTATGGGCAATATTCCCCCTTTCTTGGGGAGGCCTATGTCCAGCAGTAAACTTTCAATGGCTGTAATGATGATGATCATGAACACGGATTTCTTTTTGTTTTTATGCATAAAAAGAAACAGCTATTTACTAGAAAAATGTTAAAAGGCTTTCCTAGTAAAAATTTGCTTTATACAATCATGGATTATTTAGAATACTAATCTATGCAATCGCTTTTTATGTGATATATATATATATATATATATATATATTTATCGTTGTAACAATTCCAAATATATGTGTAGACGACCTTCATGGTCTATTTTTACTTTAGTGTTGTTATTTTTATAGTTTATTTTTGTTGCCTTTATAATTATTTTTATTTTTTATTATGAAACATATATGAATAATTAAACTATCTTTATATCTTTAATTGTTTAAATTATAAAAAATAAAGAGATTAAGAATAAATGACATTACGTTCACCTGTTCGTACGCTGTCAAAGTCGTCCATCAACATGTCACGCGCGTCCACCAACGCTGTCAGGCGCTTGAAGCCATGCTGTTGCTGCAGCGCTAGAGGGGTGTGTACTGGCATATATCTTTATAGGACTTACATAGAACAGCTGCTTGTTGTGGATAGTGTTCTGCAGCGTGTGAAACAGTTTATGCGCGCCACGTGCCGCCGTGTGCGCGCCCACTAGTGATGACAGCGCGTCCACCACGCTTTCGTTAAGCTGCTGCAGGGCTAGTGTGCGTGTGTGTTCTGAAGAAATACCAAATTCCTTAATGCTCTTTTTCTATACGGCTGGTACATAGCACACATTGACAGATTTCGGGGTCGATTAAAAAGCAAAATCACAACTTCTATCACTTTAAATAAACTAAATACTTAGTAAGATTTTATTGAACCAAAAAATATATTTTCTTTAATTAAATAATAGATAAGTAAACAAATTTTAAGATTGTATCAATTTATTCTATGGATAGATGCGTTGGGTTTCATGAATGGAAAATGCTTCATTTTATATGTAAACATAATTTTGAACGGCCTGATGGTGCAGATAGTATATACTATAGGAGCAGATAGTAGATAGTATATACTATATAATACTATCATATGCGCCAGGGGTCGTGGGTTCGATTCCCACCCAGGACTATTCATATAATGATATTTGTATTTGTCCTGTATCTCGGTGTTTAAAATATGTATTTAAGTATTATATTCGTGAAACCTCTGTTGTTTGATGTCCATAACACAAGTGCTCCAAGCTACTTACCACGGAGTCAAGTCAATGTATGAGACGTTGTGTGAATATTATTATTATTTTATTGTAATAAAAATTAAAGTGAAATACTGCCCGGAATTATAATTTGAATAAGAAATTGATATTACTAGATATCCAATTAAATACAACGGTTTACAACCATTTTCATAATTGCAAAATTAAATACAACTTTCGAACATCATGAAGTCTAAAACATTTTTTTTAAATTTAATCCATAAAACATCCTTTCTGGACGTGCACTTTTAAATACAAAAAATGAGGGATTACCTTTGTCTTGGAAGTTGCGGTTAGAAGTAGTCTCACTAAGAACGCCCCCGGGCCACCACGATTTTAGAACTACGCTGGTGTAGTAATGCAGCATTTGCTCCGAAAACAACCACGATATTGTTTCTTTTATTTGTCTGAATAGAAAAATATATTAAAATAAACTTCCGCTAACCAATGCCTAGCCTTACATGTTCACTGGTGGGCGACTTTATATTAAAGCTTTGTGCTAGATAAGCTTCTAGAATTATAGTTTCAAAAGATAGTAACACCTTTATCTTATTTAAATTTTACATATCATATGAGTAAATACTAAGTGGCATAAATACTATTGATCCATGAGTAATAAAAAATTATATCTAAAAATACTAGAATTAATGTGGTTTCTTTATCTTTTATATACAAATATTTCGTGTCATGGTGTTTGTCCGGGATAAACTTCTAAACTAATCGAACGGATTACAATTTTTTTTTACTGTGTGCAGTTTGATCCAAATTGTGATTATCACAGAACTCGTTACAAAAAAACACCAATTGCTACTTACAAAATTAGCAGACCCTTTTTTAAAGCTTATTTGCGCGTTAAAATGTAGCTCATATTCAGGGTCTTTAATAGCAATAAAATATATATTTGTTGAGAAAAGTTAAAAAAATAACTAGCCTGAACATATTACTCAGATACTTTAGTATATATATATCGTATATATATATATATATATATATATATATAGTCGAATATATGTAGATATTGATTTACATGTGTAGAAAAATGCGGCTCGTCCCATAGTCGTCCGGATACATAGTAACATTTTATCGCGTTGATCCGGTCCCCTTACGAATTTTAACTTGCTCTTAGATAGCTGAAATATCGTCATCATCATATCAGCCAATGGAAGACCACTGCTGGACATAGACAGACAGACGATTTCATCAGATGGACAGACGATCTGATTAAAACCGCAGGATAGCGCTGGACGCACGCAGGTCGCATACAATCGGTCCTATTGGCTATCACTTGGAGAGGGCTATGTCCAGCTGTGGACGTCTTACGGCTGATATGATGATGATAATTTTGCTATATCATATATCGTTATATATAACCGACGAACCTATTAATAGTCCTGCCGTACGTGATCTGCACGAAGGTGACGAGCGTCTTGCGCAGCCAGCGGAACACGCCGCGCATGTCAAACACCTCGCTTAACAGCGCGTACAGCGGCTCCGCTGTGCTGTCCCGCTCCTCGCCCACCACGCCCGCGCCTGCGCACACAAGCACTATTTACTTTTTGGACCAAGGGAGAACTTAATACTTACTTTTTGCAGATGTTTCGCAAGGGCGATAGAGGCACAGGTTTAAATCGCAATTAGTGTAGACCATTTGGAACCATTTGAGATATTTGTCTTCTACGAAGTGTAAATTTAAATAGTTTTTTAAACATTAATTTATTTACTATAAACTTTATTGTACTCTGTTCTAAGTTCTAAAATTCATTATGGCAATATATAAAAAGAATACGTTAATAAACGAAGTGCAACAGGTCTTAATCACAACACAATTGCATTCAATCGAGGCGGCAGCCCTTACGTTAAATACATCAAAATTTTGCAGTTGGCTACAAATAAATGCCAATTTGAAATAAGAATTATTTAAAAAGTAAGATAATTAATAATTTTTTTTAACCCATTACCCAGTAATTTCACTGCCTCTCTCACCCTTCAAACCCGGAAGACAGCTATGCGAACACTGCTATTTAGCGGTAGAAATAAGTGAGAGGTACTAATGCATTTGCGTTATGTATAGTAATGAATGTAACATGATTACCGCGCATAGAGGCGACATTCCTGGACGCCGCGTCGCCGTTCCCGTCGAGGTACAGCGAGATCTCGTCGTCGTCCGCCGACAGGTGCGCGAACGACTCCTTCTCTTGTGACGACCGGTTCGTCGCTTCGCTACTTGTACTGCTGAAGTCACACGTGTTTATTAGTTTCATTCTTTATCGAACAATCAATCGGCAGTATGGAGCTAATTAAATATCTTAATTTCAATATTTTAGAGATTTATATTTATAACGTACATCAAGCTACAAATCAACCTATACAAAATAACACAACCGACTTTGAATTACATGACTCGTAATTTGAACTTCTTTTATATTTATATAACTTTTATCGCATTTATTATTCTCCCGGGAACCGAAATTAAGCGGGTGAAACTTTGGGGCCCTGTATTTGTACAGCATGATCTGTTACCTAGTGTAGATTTTTTTTAATTATAAATTTAAGAATTTTTATAAGCTATATTCATAAAATATTTACCCATTCTAATTAGCTTATTTCCATATTCATTAAATTGAAAAAACGTTTAAACAGCCCTTGTATTGCGCCCGACAGCCTTTCGTTACTTCGAACAAACACAATGAGCACACAAAAAAGCCATAAAAGAACACCCAAAGAAAATAAATGCAATGCTTACGCGATAAGTGGAAAAACATGTTAAATACTACCTCTGAATATCAAATGAAGGAAATTTATATCAAGGATAAGCAATTATATAAACCAAAAAACTGGCTTTACCACAATATTTTATAGCTCACATCATCATCATACCAGCCATTGAAAGTCCACTGCTGGCCATAGGTCTCTCCAAGAAAGGAGGTTTTTTGCCCATAATTGCCGCACTGGGCAAGCGTGTTGGCAATCGCAGAGCGCAGCTTTCGCGACGGGGATGCTGCTGCCCACCTCTGCCCTGTGCATTTGAGCTGCACTGTTCCGGATGAATAAACCGCCATCGGTCAGTTCTCATAACTTAGTCGCCTCATACGACACCTGGTGCAGTAGGAGGTACTATTCTACTCTGCCGGTACCGCACGGCTTTTTATCTAACATAGAATTAGAAAATACTAAAAATTGAACATACCTCTTAAACAACGTAGAGAAAGAAAACTTGTTCTTCTTTGGTAAATCTCCCTGTTTCAAATGCTCAAAGCTTGGGTTGAGGAATGTATATAAAGCTTCACTTTGGTTTAGTCTGTCGTCTTCTAAAACGAACTGAAAGTAATTGGTAGGTATAATATTATCCATTATACAATTTATACCAGATTATAGATGTTACACATATATGTTACATCTGTAACATGATATAAAGCGAAAGTGAATATAAGAGTTGGTATAGGGCGACCAAGGTGAACATACTTTAATCAGGTATACAGAAGGACCAGGTCAGAAGTACCATGAATAAACAAGCGTGTATGAAAGGACTAATGCAAGATATTTTTCAATTAGACTGGAAGTTTCAAGATTTGTGTTGTTATTATTTAACATATTTATTATAGTTTATGTAATACTTCAATACTCTCGGTATTGAAGTTACATACACACATCACGCCTGTGCCCCAATCGAGTAGGCAGAGACTGGAATCTCTACATGCCACGATGTTGGCATACCTATCTCGCTTCCCTTACTCTCATTAGTCCCTTTATACACGCTCGTTCATTCTTGGTACTTCTGACCTGGCCATTATTTAATACCACTTTTACCTGGTTAAGTTATGTTTACCTACATAGGTCGTCCCATACTAACTTATACTTCCATTCACTTCTATTTGTCAGTCGGTTTGAGGTAAACTCAGAAGCAGCTTATTTTAACAGAAATTTTTTAACTGGCGGATAGGTATAACTCAAACAGTAACTTTTATTATTTGTTTGCACACGAACGGGAATTACATGGGCGAAACCGCGCGGCGCTGCTAGAATGAGAAAAAAATACTATAAAAAAATTGCATTGCTATTCATGAGGGCAAAATCGGGAAGGCTACTTGATTGTAAAATATAAAAACTTATAAGAGACGGTCTCAGTAGATATACAGTCTCTCTGGAATTGATTCTCTTGGCTAGCTTGTTATGTCGAATGTGACTTTATAAGACAGAATCGATAGAAAAAAATATTAGTTACTAACCTCATACTGTCGAAATCATGGTGTTACTGGGAGATTAGAGACGATTTTTTGTATTTTGCTATGACAGAAAAAAATGTACCTAACGCATACCACGCCGCACAGGGAAACAGCGCGGTTATGTGAGGCTCTCACTACACTAAAACAACCTACCGTGTGCCGTCTACAGCGACTTAGAGAGTAAACTGGCAGAAATACTACGGACTCGTCGAAGGACCCTCCTACCTTACGTAACGTAAGTCTTACCTCATGTAACATAAGTCTTACCTCAAATAAGGTAAGTCCTACCTTTAATAACGTAAGTCCTACCTTAAGTACCGTAACTACTACCTGAAGTAACGTCAGTATTACTTTACGTAACGTAATCCTACTTGAAGTAACTAAGGTCAATAAAAAAAAACGAAAAATCGGCAACAACTTACTTCAGAGCAACCAATCTAAACCGTGTGAACTAATGCAAATCACGTAAGTACATACCTCTAAATACTTTTGGATCAATATCTTTGCTTTCTCTAACGAATTCTTATCGTTCTTCCCGAATAAAAACTTAAACGAATTCGAGGGCAACTCCAAGTTTTTCAACTCAGAACACAGCGGCCTCAGTTTTCGATGTAATTCCTGCGAACCAACAAATATTTATTTGATTATATGCTCAGGCAGAGTAGAATAGTACCTCCTCTTCAACTAGGTGTGTTGTACGAGGCGATGGAGACATCGGAGCCGACAGACGGCGGTATATACATACGAAATAGCGAGGCTCAAGTGCACAGGGCGGGGATGGGCAGCACCATCTCCGTCGCAAAGCTACGCTGTGTGATTACAATCACACTTACCCAGCGCGACAGTTCATCATTATCATGCCAGCTAATAAAAGTCCACTGCGGGATATATGCTTTACCAAGAAAAGAGGTTTTTTTCCCATAATTGCAACGCTGGGCAAGCGTGTTGGGAATCGCAGAGCACAGTTTTTGCGACGGGGATGCTGCTGCCCATCACCGCCCATTGCATTTGAGCTGCACTGTTTTGGACGGATATACGACACCTGGTGCAGTGGGAGGTATTATTCTACTTCGCCGGTACCCCACGGTAACAGCAGCACAGCGCGACAATTAATGGCAAAATCTCCCCTTTCTTAAGGAGGCCTATATAAGATGGCTGTAATGGTGATGCTTTATTGGCTTAGAATAGAGTGCATTTCAGAATGTGACTTACTTGAAATTCGTTAAGTGTCCGTAATATCACCCACCCGGTTGTTATCTGCTCGGGTCTCTCTTCGCAGGTCTGTACTTCTTGCTCCGCCATGTGTACTACTATCACGAACTGCGGCGGTTTAGATTCGTCTATTATCTGAAATATATTCATTCGGTTTATAAAAGGAGATTAGATTTTATAAATAATATTTTTCACACCACATTGACCTCACTCCAAGGTAAGTCGCTTAGAGCACTTGTGTTACGGGCATCAGACAAAAGAGGAATCGCAAATATAATACTGAAATATAAGTTCTTAACGACTTAACACAGAACAAACCAGAATATTTTCCCACATCCTTGGGAATTTTGCTCATAATCCCCTATGCCCTGCCACCTAACTGCAGCTGCAGCTAGGTGCTGTCTATTTCAACTTTATTATCGGTTCCCGTATGGTCTTTACCAGCGTCAAAAGAAGCTAATGATTTTACCTAGTGTTCAAGCTATTCTGATGCCAAATTAGAAACCTATTTTAACAATATTTCATCACAATAGGTTTACCGGTCAAATCGTGGAACTATTAGTATAGGGAAACAAATATTTACGCATTTATAATATACCTGGTTGTATTATAAGAATATAGATGTCGAAACCATATAGAATCGTATCCATATCGCATCGTATCCATATCGCATCATATCGATAAAGTATCGTATCCATAGCTACCTCCGCGCTGTTGACGGTGGCCCGCCATCGGCCGAGGTGGTCGGCCCACGTGTCGGTGCGAGCGAGGTGCGACTCCAGCCGGATCTGCTCGCACGCGATCTTTTCAACCTCATTCTCCAGCATGGATATCGCGGGCGACTCCGGTTTTAAAGATGCTCGAAGAGCGGCCAGCGCCTAAAAACATACGATCAATAATATTTGCTCTAGACTTAAGTGTTTTTTTATGACTATGTCAAACAATAATACGTTTCGCGTGATAGTGAGCGTTACAGCTGTCTATTGACGCTCGAAGCTTATACTTAGAAGTGGTTCCAACAAACGATGCGGCCTCAATCGGTTCTAGGTTAAGGTTACCGTTCTAAAGTCCTATGTACAGGGACAGATAGCTACCATAATAGACTACATGTTTAACTGCTTTAAAACGTATTAACATTTTTATATTGTTTGTTGGATGTTTCGGACGTTCTCAACTTTGACGAAAGTCTTTTGTCCTAAAAAATAGTTTTATTATGAGTAGTGATAGCGTAAATGTAAGAAAATACATATAGTCTATATAGTTACCAGTATCTTGTTGTTGTGTTTCTCCTGCAGCTGGTCCAGCTTGCGGCGCGCGTACGTGGAGTGGTCGGCGAGGTGCGCGCCCGCTACGCTCTCCGCCGACGACGCCGACTCGTTGGACAGCTGTCGGTCCTCTATTAGCGGCGACCGTTCGGAACTCATGTCTGAGAAACGAAACGTAACGCATAAGAGCCAAAACATTTTGTAAACATTCATATTTACGGTTATTATTGGATATAACTCTTAATCATCCGTGGTATTAATTATATAGTGTAATATTGTGACAAAGGCCCCACAAAACCCGCCCAGTGATTTCAATTTATATCCTCATGTCTGTTACACTTTAGTAGAACTCTAACCCTCTGTAATAATGATCAAAATAGATTTGAAGTCGTCGGTTCAAACGCGAAATATTGTTTAGCAGAGCAGAGCACCGTGTCTTCATTATAAAAAAACTACGCTGTTATAGACACTACCAGCTGTCAAGTACGGCACTTCGGCAACTGGTACAAAAGATTATGAGCTTTCAAATTTTAATGGTGAAAATTTTGAATTAATAATTTGACAGAATTGAATTGTATATCTTCTTATAAAAATCATTAACACTACATATTCCTAAAAAAAAACAAAATTCAATGGCTTTTGAACGCTTTACGTCTCATACATTTCATGTCGACGTTCCGATTACTTTGATGTCTTTGTTAAAAAGTGGTTTTATTATTGTTAACTATTAGATAATTATAATTGAAATAGCGCGAAGTTTAAATACATTCAGTAACTAGCACAAACAAATAAAAAAAATAACACAAATGTTGAAACTTTTAGTCCAATCAAAAGAGGTCTAAAGTGGTCACTTAGCCAACTACAGAAAAGAGCTGATGCGAAGAAAGCACCATAATTGTATCAGATGATTAGTGTGTGTATATAAGTATTTAAGTATTATTTCTAACGATGATAATTTCTAACACTTGTATAGTTACTAAACTGTTAAATTTAGTCAGGACTCAAGAGTGAGGCCAATGTGACAAACACGATGGCATAGATTGTAGTGATAATGTCTTGTGCGCCAAAAGTCATGGGTTCGATCCCCACCACTTATAGAAACGTTGTCCTGACAAATATTTATATGATGATATTTATGTTTGTTCTGTGTCAGGGTGTTAAATACATGTATTTAAGTAGTATATTCGTGATCCCTCTGTTCTCTGATGTCTGTAACACAAGTGCTTTAAGCAACTTATCAAGGAATCAGGTCAATGTATGGGATGTTGTGGATTTTTTTAATGTATTTCATAATATTAGCATGGATAAATGGATGTATGCAAGTAAATAAAACATCACCTTTGTTTGCTTCTTCTGTTGCAAGTTCGGCGACCAGCGCCTTATACTGATCACTTAATAGAAAAGATGAGTAATATTTATCTTGGATAGTGTCTAACACTGTATCCTGGACCTCATAAAAAACTTCTGGACCTTTGTCCCCCAGCAGGAAGGCCTCCATTCTTTTCCTAGTATCCTGAAATAATAGAAATTATAACTAACATTTACATATTCATTGTACAGAGTACAGCAGTTCATCCGCTTCAAGAGAATTTCTCTTATTACCTTCTCTTTGCTCTATACCTTACTTACTACTTACTTAATTCCCAAAGACAAGTATATAGATGCTGAAATTGATACTAATAATATTATAAAGCTGAAGAGTTTAATTGTTCGGTTGAACATGGTATTCTCATTAATCTCACCCTATTTGAAAAGTCCTTACGGTGGAAAATAGGCCCATTTGACATGGAAGGCTACAACTAACTCACTAGGACCAATAAGAGCGCACCATAAATGATTCCAGGTTCGTTTTTCAAATTGACGCGTGTGAAACTTCGACTACGGCCAGTCACTACATAGTATAAAAAAGTCGCTTTCCTCTGCCTGTCTGTCCCTATGTATGCTTAGACGCGGTTTTTTTTTATTAAATAAAATAATTCAAGAGAAAGGTTTATATTAATAATTCATGCACAATATAGTAGAGGAACACTGATAACTTTAGAAGTTTCTAATGTCGTAATTATACATAATTCGTTTTGCGATTACATTGCAAACGCTGGCTGAACCCAACGAGTAAAGCACCCCATACACCTACAATAATATTGCACAATATATCTGCATGCACAATATTACGAGTATTGAAAGTTTAGGGATAGTATTGAAACATTGCACAATTATTGAACAAAAGATTGAGCGAGCTTAATTTTTATTGGGCAATATTTTTTCTTGCAAGGTGTAGGCTTAATATTGCGCAATACTTTTTATTTTAGTTTTCGGAGCGATCGCGATCGGTCCGTCACGTTATTATTTTTTTATATCTTTAGTCTATTATTTTTATCTATCTATATTTTTCGTGAGCGTAAACTGGCCTTCTTTTCAACCATTCTTTAACCTATATACGTTTTTTTTCTATTCAACAAAATTACCAGCGCGGCTGCCGTCAAAATTCGTTATATATGTTGCTCGCACGAAAATATTGTTCAGACTGGTTTGTCAGTTTTATTGAGAGAATTTATTGAACGTTAAGAATCAAAGGGGTTATTCAATATTATTGCACAATTAAAGAATTGTACAATATTATTGTATGTGTATGGGGCTAAGATCAAATAATGTACTACAGTATTGTACACCATAAAAAGGTATACAAAAACTCCGCGGCGGTACATGTCTTTTTCTTAGAAATAACCCAGAATAACCATTTTTACCCTCACTGCACCTGTGCGAATCCAGGCATGGCAAGGAAGATAATCCTTAAATCAATGATCCAAAATTAATTGATGACGACAACTCTGTTATCTACGTAGATCGATGATGACCTTATTAAAAACATATTCAAATGGCGAATGTTTGAGGGCAAAAGTACACAGAATATGAAGAGGTGATCATGAAACATTACTTACTTATTTGAATTATTTCAAAAAATCGATTATTCTTCGCTAGATACAGTTTGATCAAAATTTTTGATAGCATAATATGTATTATTATGTTTACGATTATGTTTACGATACTTATGTTTACGATTTTACTGTTTTTTAAACGCTTTGGAAAACCGGGCGCCGTCTTGAAAATGCAAGAAATGTCGATAAAGACAAATCGAGTTTTAATATGGCAACAATATTCGTTATGCTATGAGGCAGACCATGTTATAACCTGAAATGATGGTCAATTAATACTCGGCAGACTTTTATTAGGTTTATAAGACTCCTACAATAGGAAGGAAGGTAGGAATAACTTGTGTGTGAGTAATTCCTTTGCTAACCTATGACGCGAGTCTAAAAGATATAATGGAATAACTAATAGAAAGAATGAATGTATGAAGCACCAGCCAGGAAAAAGGTTGAGCTGCATTATATAAGAATTTTAGTTACCTTATCAACTTTAATTTCAGCACTAGGTGATCTAATGTAAGTGTAGAAAATTTCTGCACCTAATTGGTGCCAGCTGCTTCGCGGACTAGACCGAAGTTCCTCGACTGCCATCCAGAATCCCACAAGGCCTTGTGAACACATTGTCTCCAAAAACATTGCCAGATAGCGTCTTCCTGTTACACTCTCCATTATCTTATGAAGTGGTAGGGCCTGTAATGTTGTGTTAGTTTGATCTTTATATCATGTTATATAAAATAGGTATTATATGGTATATACTTATTAAAAAAATAAAAAGTATATAATGTATGTCCAATGTCAAACCCTCTTACTTTGAGTCTAGTATTATAGTTACTTAAGTTTTGTTTCTTAGAACCCACAAAAAGGAGTCTAGGCTTAGCTTCGAAGAGTTTCTTATGCTGCCATCTGGTAATTTTACAATAAAATCCAAACCTATATACTGTATAGGAAAATTTCTTTGCAAACAACCTCTCTTGTCTAGTGCTTCTAGGTTGCTACATCACACAAACAGCGAAATATGTAATATTGTAATTTATGTTGAGGAGTTAATGAAGAATAAGATTGTATAATAGCAATATATATAGATCTAGGTTGAATAAACAATAGTTTAAAATTAAAAAGACATCATTTAATTTTTAATTTTAATGAAATATATATTTTATCGAATCAGTTTACAATACCTTGCTGTTAGATTCTACAGTTGGGAAGGCTCCATCCCACCCCAACTTCCTGAGAGCCGTCTCACATTCCTCCTTTGCAATAGTCAACTGGTTAATATATCTCTTAAGTTTCTTTGCATCAGAAATCTGTTGGCGGCTAACATTGTGTTGTGTTCCACTCTCTTCAATTACATCTATATCTATGCCTTTAGCTCTTTTCATGTTTTGTAGAGTTGTAGCTTGCATTATTTGTGTAACAATGTCATACCTTTAATAAATAAATAAGAAACATGACAAAAATTGTTTTGGCTACACTTTAAAGATATTCACAATTTTTAGTAAACCATTTCTGTAACAAAGTGCTCTTGAACTATTATCCAGCATTGGATATTAAGCTATTTTTCATATATTTAAATGTCATAAGTTAAATAAACTTTGACATATACTGCCTAATAAAGAGTTAACCATGAATTTATCTCAATAATGGAAAAATATAAAATATCCTTCACCTATGTACATATTTCAGTTACAACAAAGTGAAAGTAGAGTTCCAGTTACTACTTACCGTAACCGTTTCAGAGTGTCGACATTATTGCAGTTAGTTATGAGCCTTATGTAATCCTCAAATGTCTTGGCATACTCATGAGTCCTGACATGCATAGCATTGACTTCCTTCTGTGCCTCCAGATACTGTATGATCTTCTGATTTATATAGTCAGGTTCAGTTATGAGATCAATTGCTGGTTGTAGTACTAAAGAAAATAGTATAAATATATAATGTATAAAGTATAATTACTTTTCCAATTAATATTGTATGTATTCATCTGCTTAAATATATTTTATATTAAGTATATGAATAAATTTTATATATAAAGACAAATTATAAACTAATCAGTTTTGTGAAGTTAAAAGGCTATATAAGGTCCAATCTAAATATATATCATAGCTTTATATTTAATACTTGATTAAAAACTTAATTATTATGGTAAACATTTTAAAAAGTTCATACCCTTGCAAGCTAATATTTCTCTCATTAGATGTGATGCTGGGGAGAGTGAATAGCATCTAGGCATCAAGAACATGATGATCAGCTCACTAATCTGTCGCAGGTAATGCAGCTCAGTCTCACAGGACAACAAGTGTGGAGCCAGAGCAAACACTGGTGGCTGATTTAACTCCAAACTGTATCACAATAAGTCAGTTTTACACCAGCATGCACACCAAACAAGCTATATTTTTGCAAGCATATTACAAGTACCTAATATCATACTTCACATATATTACATCAATTAGAACAGTGTTTGTTGTGCATTATAAACAAGTATTAAGCATATCATTTAATTGTTCATATTACGAATACATATATTTCATATTATTTAGTCATATAGAATTTAGAATAATTTAAGTTCAATGATAAGGTATCACAGATAGTATTAAATTTTTATTTGTTTTCTAAGAAATACTCACGCACAACTCCTAGCAATCCTTATTCTTTCAAAATGTTGAGTTATTTTAATAACCATATCACTAGCTAATAGTTTCTCAGCATCAACCTTCATAAGCCTCTCATAAAAGTTTTTAATAGCACCCCAAATTTGTTCTTTGAACTTGTCTACAACTGGGTCAGGTCGATGTGACATCTCTTTAAGCCATCTAGTTACAAAATCTCTTAAAACATAATCCATCAATAGTTGTAGTTGACTATCCACAGTGCGCCCGAAGATAATAGGAAGATGGGATTTTTTTGTTGCATTAGGCCAATTACTTTGATCCTCCTAAGATAAAAGAAACCAATTACACTTTTCATGCATGAGTAGCACATTGTACATAATAAGATTTTTACAACAATACATATACATACAGCAATTCCATTTATTCAAAAATAATACTAATTTATTTATAATTAACTATACCTTTAGAGATTCCTCAAGTTGTCGAACTTTATTCTCTACTCTTTCTATCAAAAATAATGGAGTTTGATGTGGAGACGAAAGCGCTATATGGCCCCACAAAGTTAAGAGAAATACTGACAAAACCAGGAACAAACTGAACAATAGTAAATAAACAAAGCTCCATATTAAAGGGAAATACCAACTAAAGGCCAAACCCACGGGTAGTATACTAAGAAAAATCCACTTCATCACGATTTACATTAAAATTGTGATGTTAGTCATTACAAAGTACGGATCAATAAATATATTTAGTGAATATCTGAAGTCACAATTCAACTAGTAATGTTTGTAAACACCCATGATATATGTTCAGTTATAATTTTGAGTATTTACAAAACGTTTCAGCCGAGATGTTTCGAAATTGATTTTCAGTCAGTAAGGAATGAGTGGTTCGTGCTCGTTCGTAAATAAAACGATTAATAACAACATTCTATGTAAAACCTTGGAGAAAATGTTGGTGAAATGGAAATAGCGTTCAGAAACTGTTAAACTTTTTCCGCATCACGCAATTCGTTCGTTCGTTTTTTTAATTACTACGACTTTTACTATTAACTACTTCTCGCAAATATATGCATGGATGGATACACGCAGCTACTGATCAATTTATATCTTCAAAAATATTTTAAAAACTATATGATGAACGAATGTATACTCAATACCTATAATTTGTCATGAAGAATGTTTTGACAGATTTAGATATGTTGATATCTAATGAACAAAGGCAGAATATATTATTTAATTTTACTTTGCAATTAACTCATGTTACCTATTCAAATTGCTTATCACATTAATCACCAATTGGAATGTTTCACTAATCTTTAAAAACAATAATTTGTCGTAAGTAAATACTGCAATTAAAGTTCTTGAAATTGTTATAGTAAAAATATCTTGAAGAAAATGTCTAACAATATTCAAACCACTTATTTAATTGTTGGTGGTGGTATAGCTGGAGTTACATGTGTTGAAACTTTGGCAATATTACACCCTGAGGAAACTCTTGTGATAATTACAGCTTCATCGTTAATCAAAAACGTAAGCAACGTCAGTTTTTATGCAAAAACAATAGTGAAATTCGATGTCAATGAAACTGAAGCCAGCTCGTTGCAAAGAATTCATCCTAACCTAAGAATAGTGTATGATTCTTTAAGTCATATTAACACCCAAAAAAAATTGGCTACTACTGACGGAGGAATAGTTATCCAATACAATCTAATATGTATTTGCACTGGAGGAGTACCAAAGCTGTTATCAGATGCAAATAAATGTAATAGAATTATTGGCATTAGAGACACTGAATCAGTTCAGGAGTTTCAAAAGCGTCTAACAAGTGGACGCAAAATGGTTGTAGTTGGCAATGGAGGAATAGCATCTGAGATTATTCATGCCACTCGAGGTATACAAAAGGTGTGGGTTATTAGAGATGATTATATATCAGCAACATTTATTGATCCAGGAGCAGCAGTGTTTTTTCAAGATACTTTAAGAAAGCAGTCTCCTGATGAAAATAAAAGCACAGTATTGAGAAGGCATGTTTTTACAGAAGAAGATACTTTAGTTTCATTAAACAAAAACTTAAAATCTGCAGCACTAGGTCCTGACTGGTATAGAAAAATAGAGGGGATAAGAAATGAATGTGGTGAACAAGAGCTGGAAATAATATATAAGGTTGAAGTAAAATCTGTAAAGGAAGTTAACTTTGAGTACCCTTTACAAGTAGAGCTTTCAAATGGTAAGATAATTAATTGTGATTTTGTTATATCAGCAACAGGAGTAGAACCTGCTGTAAATTTTTTATGGGATCAAGAACCAACAAAAGGTTCAGATGGTGGACTATCAGTTAATGAATTTCAAGAAACCTCAGTTAAGGATGTATTTGCTGCTGGGGATGTTGCTCATGCTTCTTGGGATCATGCTCCTCATTGGTTTCAATTAAGGCTTTGGACACAAGCCAGGCAGATGGCTGGCATGGCAGCTAAGGCTATGCATGCTAGACTAACGAATGATGAAATATTACAGGATTTTTGTTTTGAATTATTTACTCATTGCACTAGTCTCTTTGGATATAGAGTAGTATTGCTAGGAAAGTATAATGGGCAAGGTTTAGGAAATGACTATGAAATTCTTCTGAGAACCACACCTCATCTTGAATACATTAAGTTTGTATTAAAGAATGGACAATTACAAGGTGCAATTTTAATTGGTGAAACAGACCTTGAAGAAATGTGTGAAAACCTAATTCTTGATCAGATTGATTTAAGTCCTTTTGGAGATGACATTTTAAATCCTGATATTGACATTGATGATTATTTTGATTAAAACTAAAATATAAAACTGAGTTGTTAATTTTTTATATACTTCTATCATTATACAGGATTTCAGTAAATATGGACATATACCTTCAAAAGAGACCTTAACCCTATCCATCAGATATCCAATGAGGGGCTGACATATTGATATGTAGCTTATACAGGAGATACCTTAATTGGAATATCCTGTGACACAAAGCATTAAAAACCATGGGGGTTAGGGGGTACTAGATCACATCTACTTTGATGATGCTAGTATGATAATAAATAAGAATGTATATATTGTATTAACAGTGCTCCAGTATATTGAATATGTTATAACTTGGTATTAGTAAGAGTTTTTGAAAATGGTATCCCATTTATATATTTTTATTTTAGGTAAAGATCTCTAATTTTGTTATAAATATAATTTAGCCTATATTATTTCTGAAGAATGTAGCTTTCTGTTAACTGATAGAAAAAAGTTTTTGAGTCTAGTGGTTACAAAAAATTAAACATGTTGTTTTACTTTATAGTATAAGTACCTACCTATAGAGATATTTGGCTGCACTGCTACTTAGAGCGGCTATACTCAGTCGTGTGTGTTCGCCTAGCAAAGCTTGATAGCTCGTGGTTTCTTCATATTCAGAAGCATTTAATGTTTTTAAGAAGAACATGAAATCGGTCTGACTTTACCAGAAAAATTGCTGTACAGCCAAAATTTACATATTTATGAGGAATCATGAATATGCTTCATACGACTTGTTTTCCTAACAAAAAGACCATCTCTAAAATCAGTGAAGGACATAGTAGTAATAAGTCAACCTATATATCACAAATCTTGCTATATCTTTTCGTTAAAAAATATATTATTAGGTGAAATAAGACTCAGTATAATTTGTTTGTCTGCACGATCTACACAAAGCTACAGATTAACCTTCAGAAATCGGTTAAACTTCAGTCTATTATTCATTCAGTAGCTCGCTTTAAATGTCTATTGCAAACACTAGGAAGAATTTGTTTTGGTTGATTTGATGCATAATTCAGGAAAGAAATTACGAATGGGTTATCGTTTTATCATTAAACACACAAAGTGATTGGAATTTTATCTTTAACTAAACTCAAAATCATTATTTATCTTATAATATTGAACATGAGATTATTATAACATTGAATTAAATACAAGAGATCAAACCTACTAAGAAACCAGGGGGATATTGAGGGATCCCTGAATAATTAATATATAAACCAATATTATAAAAATTTCTTTATGATAATGAACTCTTACATAAATGCAGAATTCAAATATAGTTGTGTAAGTCTGTGCCGCCTCTGCTTATATGGCTTAATATTTGATTTGGTTACATATTGAAACGTTTAAACTTGAAAAACAGAAAGGCAAATCCATAATTGACTAGGATAAAACTACACTTGAATAAATAAATATTTGCAAGGGATTTTTGTGATAAAAATTACTTTGCAATCTCTTCATGCGATAAAATACTTTTAAGTAAAAATGGTAAGTAATTTCATCTGATAAATCAAATCATATTTTAAATTAGCATAAAAGTTTTTTTTAATGGTTTTTCAAACAGAACCTCCTTTTGAAACAATTTAATAAATGTTAGACTATTAAACAAATTATCAAGCAATCAATTTTTTATTAATTTAATCGGGTTATTTTTTTAATAATGTTTCATCATGTCTTGATTATGATAGAGCATAAACAAGGGCTGTATTTAAGCAAGCTGTCACTGTCATATTGCTTCATGCCTGCCTGCCTCTGTAGACGTCAATTAAATGTCAGTTTCGTATGATCTGAGTTAATTGTCTCATGAATATTACCAGACAAACAAGTTTTATATCAGTTTGTGTGCTATAATCTAATTACCATCATTCTAAAAGGAATACGATCCTTTGGTAAAAATTTGTCCATCGATTCAACGTGAATTACTTTCCATAAGTTAGTAATTCCAATTATTCTAATCCTTTGTTTCTTTCCTGTTAGCATTGATCGCAGTTTTCATAATGCCTTTATTGTTTAGTGTTGTTGCTCGGGGTACTGTAGTTTTAGCCAAATATGCCACCTGTACCGGTAATTTTACGGAGATTACTGAACAAATATTGTCGAAGATTGCTCCTCAGGACGACAAGTTGACATACTCTCATGGAAAATACTTGTTTCATTATATTGTTGAAAACAAGTTGATCTATTTCTGCATTACGGATGATGTGAGTTAATTATATCTGTATTTTATTTTAATTACCTTTAATTTATATATGTAAATCTTAAAGTTACTCTTGATATTTTTATTGTTTTCTAGAAATTTCAACGGTCTAGAGCTTTCTTGTTCCTCAATGAAATAAAACGTCGATTTGTCACTGCCTTTGGGGATACAGCTCAAACTGCCATTCCTTATGCAATGAACAGTGAATTTGCAAGAGTCTTGGCAACAGAAATGAAACATTATAGTGATTCCAGAGACCTTGATACTATTTCAAGGGTACATGGAGAACTTGATGAACTCAAAAATATTATGGTCAAAAATATTGGTAAGTTCAATTTTAATATTCTTTGTGCTTAAATCATAGAACTTGACCTCATTAGTAATTACCTATGAATCAGAAAAATAAATAACAATTTTCATCTACATATAAACTTTTAAGCTTTTAAAATATTCTTATCTGTTTTTGTTTGGTTATTGAAATACATGAAAATGATTAATTAAAGGTTTATAGTTCATTATGCTTGTATTTCTGGTTGTGATAGCATATTAATAACAAGCATGATTTATCAGGTTGTTATCTTTATGTTTGGGTTGCAGTGAATGTTACCTACATATCTACTATTGACAGACATGTTGAAAGTATTTTTTATTTATGACTTTATGACATGCATCACAATGTCTGCTATTCAGATATCAATGTAAACAATATAACATATATTTTTTTAATTCCTGGAATAAGTTACTGTATAATAATAACCAATCAATGTTTTGTGAGGATTATATATACTATGAAAATTACAGATATCATGAGCAAAGATATAGACATTTTAAGAGTGTTTTGGATATATATATATATATATGTGCTGAATTTGTGAGCCTTATCAAAAGAGTAGAACTAGTCATAATTGTAGTACCTACATGTTTAACAAATCATATTTCTATGTACCAATTTCTGGGAAAGGTCTGTTATAATGTTTTACCTATGTATGATTTAGAAACTAATTGTACATTAGTTAAGCGGACCTAGTATTATGTTTATCTGATACTGTACTAGACATGCTTTGTTTAGAAGGCCATTGTAAATAGATGAGTAATTGTTGGCCTTTAATTACTGACTCATGACAATGATGTTTAAACTCTAATCTTAATATCATCATGCTTGTTTGTTGTTTTGGTAGCATATAAAAGTTTACTTAAAGACTGCAAAATATTAAATAATTTGTGATTTTCTGTAAAGTATTTCCGAAAACATTAGGACTTAAATAGTCTTTTGATAAAAGTATTTTTTTTAATGGGGAGGTTAAATAATATGTATATTTTCTTTACAAAACTGCAAATATACAATGTTACATTTATTAGGTGAAAAGATGATCTTGCAACAACAAATCCAAAAAAAAACGTATATACAATCCATTAATTATTTTCTTTTATTAAAGCATACATATGTTCCTATATACAATATAATATTCAATGTTACTACTATATGGTACATAGTAGGGACATTAAAATAACGAAACATTAATATGAGATTTTAGGAATAGACCCATTCTATTTGCTAAACATTAAGAATCTACTAAATAAAAAAATGAATTCTATGGTAGTTTGAGTCCTTACTAGCGATGTCTCAAATGGACTTTTGGTTTGCAATAATTTACTATGATGCTTTTTAGATTCTACTTAACAAAACTAGTTTTAAATAGAATTTCATAAACAGAATTCAAGAAATATATAATAATAATTACAAAAATATCTAAATAGGTTTTATTTTTATATATGAATTATTATTTTTTTTATTTAATAAAACAATTTCTTATTATTTACAGATAGTATGACAATGCGAGGTGAGAAATTAGAATTGCTTGTGAATAAGGCAGATACTCTAGCTACAACTGTAAGTATAAGCTATTGAAAAATCTGTTATTTAAGAAAAGAAAAATTATTTTTAAATTAACTAGTTTTTTGGTCACAATAAAAAATTTAATAATATACCTCAATTTCTTGGTGTAATTGAAGACATTTGTGTGATATGAATGGAAGAAATGCATACTAAAATATTTGTTTCTATTACAGTCTGTGTCATACAGAGCTACATCCAGAACATTACAGCGCTCTCTGTTCTGGAAGAACATTAAAATGTATGTGATCCTCATAGTGATCGCTGGCATTGCTGTCTATTTGATAGGCGCCATGGCTTGTGGTGGGTTGGCGTGGAAGTCCTGCGTTGGATAAGTAACATAATCTTTTAATGGAATACTTCTTAAGGCCCGCCACATCTGATCACCGCATCAACACAAATCCATAGGTAAATTCTAGTTCTAAAAAGCTACTCCATACACAAGGATGTACTGTATGGGAGACTTGTAAAAATATGTCTGTGGAGTTAAATCAATCTGTTTGGTTTTAGCTTGATGAGGCAGAATTGGTCTATGTTGGTCAATATTGTCCCTTTTTCTTTTACATTCCTGAGTAAAACTGTTCATCCATTGGCAAGCAATTTTATGAAAGTGTGTGTATATTATTTTTGTAAAATCTAATAGAATATTAATTTAAAAAAGACTATTATATTAATGAATTCCTGATATTTTTTTTTTTTTATTTGAAGTTTTCTATTTTTATGGTTAATTTGTTATTCAAATAGTCTTTAACCAGCCTATTTATATGAGGGATTTCATTATAATTGTTAGAGGAAAACACGTAAAATGTTTATTTTAATCCCAATTGGCGATAATTTAGCATTAATACTGTAAATACTAACCAATATTTAGTGAATAGACAATGAGACAATATTTTGCTACAATTCCTACATACACAGTTAAAAATAATGTTACTAACAATGGAAAGCAGGTTTACTCAGGATATTTAAATTTGGCTCTTATTAAATGTTTTAGAGTGGCATGTACTCAGAATAACACTTGTTGCAGTTTTAAAGAGCACTATTTAAAAATCTGAATCTTCAGGCAAAGGATAGCTAATCATTTCGTTTTATTGAGTAAAAACCATCAACAATTTTTGTATTTTAAGCATAATATTATTTATTATTGGTTGACATTTATTTAAACTATGTGTACTTTGATCAAAGCAATAATAATTAAAATTTTAATAACATTCAACTATTTGTTGTTAAGTAACTATTTGATTTATATCCAGTATTTGTATTTGTTTTGCATATGATTTGATATTGTCATAGTATTTTTTTTAACTGAGTTATTATAGCAAAGAAACCTCATATCAAGCTTTATCTTCGTTTGATCATTTAATTGAATATTAATTTTATAAGAACACTCTCAATTGATAATGAACTATACATAGGCATTCAGTTCAAAATTGATTGATTTATTGTGACAGAATTGTATTGTTTGAGGTGTACCTGTTGTTTATCACACGGAAACATGATAAATGCATAATTTATTTGTATTTCGGTAAAATATGGCAAATTTGAATAGTAACATTTGGTTAAGAAGTTGTTGAACTAAGTATGACGTACGAAAACTGCAATTTATATATCGTAGGAACTTTGTTATTCAGGAAGTTTTCAACTCTTTCCTGATTTAATCATCACCAAACTATCTTAATAATGTTACGCAAAGATATCACAGGGTGCGGGACTTTCATCGTGTTTTTATTATCGTGCACGCTAAGAAATGCGATAAGATTGGATATTTTTATTTTCCTTGTGAGTTACAAAAGTAAATTATTTGATGGAAAAAAGTTCGTTGCTCTCGGCGCATTACATTATAAATTGCTGTACAATACTGTAAAATAGTTTATCTGCATATGATTTTGCTTCAACACATGATAGGCAATTTTAGCCAATAAAAATTTCGTTTTTTAAATAGATTTTTATTACAAATAATAATTGATCGAATGATGTAGTTTTTTCAGTCGGAAATAAAACAAACACCATGGCACAACATAGCACTAAACATGTTTCTGACCCGACACTATAAAAAGGTATTGAAGGTCCTGTTTCTATGCATGGGATGAAGATCTTGATCAACAATTGAACGTTTGAGCAATCAGGTTTTTATATATTTTTATAATGGTTTTATTAAATTAACAGATATTATAACTATTTAGGTTATTATACACTATGTCGTTAACTTTACAGTTTGAAGTTGAATCGTTAGTTAAATGTGAAGAAACAAACCAAATATGTCCAGGTATTTTTACGTTATATATAGTAGAGTATTAAAGTATATGAATGTTAATTTTCTTGCTTATTTGTAGTGGTAGTAACATTTTCTAGCAGTATCATATAATATAATATATATATATATTCAGTATGTAAACATAGTATTTAATTTTATGTGCACTTTTTATTTTTTTTTATATACCATGACAGAATATTATATTTCAAAGAAATGACATTAAAATCGTGTACAAGCAATAATTGGATATAATAATAATAATATAAAATTGTGTGTTGTGTATTTTTTTTATATCAGAATAAATATCGAGTAATAATCTAGTAAATATTATCTTTAATAGTTATGTATTAAAATAAAAACCACACGTTATAAATAAATAATGCTATTGATAAAGACTAGAAAGTATTGTGATATAGAATTGAGTATAGTATGTATAATTTAAGTATAGTTCTATTGTTTGTCTAAAGTATGTTATAAACTTGTGTAAACTATTACAAAACCAGTCGTTTCATTTACTACCCGTATTCGATTAGAGTAGATGGTATCTAAGTTGCAATGTCAATGGCACCGTATCCCAAATATCGGGACTGCCGGGTCCCCAGATTGATCCCGCGCCGAGGGTGCATCCCCCGCCCTGCCCGCTGCGGCCGTTCGCGGCACTCGCGGGCATTCGCGCGCCAACCTCTGCCGCGGGAGGGCGCCGCTGTCGCCCGTCGCGTCCCTACCACGCACGTGCTTACTCCACTACAAATATACGAGTGTGTGTGAGTGACTCCGTTGAATTATTCCGTGTCAATACGCCTTCGCCGGTGCGATGCGTGCCTAGCATTAGAATGGGCCGATTGTCTGTCATGTGCAAATGAATATGTTTGTTCGTAGGCATTATTGTTGTTCCCGGGGGAAGGGCAGTGATAATATCGCAAGGGAATGCGGTATTCAATATTAATACAACATTCGTGGTTATCTTTAATTATTAAAGCACTAGTGTAAAAAATAGTATATTTGTAAGTTCGATGATTTTCCGATAAGAATGTTAAAGATATATTTAATTTGATTTCACGTTATTTTTTTATGAGTAAAGTTAGTAATTTTATTTAATATGTAATGAAGACAATTAAGACTTCAGCTCTAAGGTTGTTTAGGCACTTGTTTAAAAAAAAGATACACTATATTTTTTATAGTGCTATATTTTTTCTGTGCATGATATCACGAAACTCGATTGTTATTGTCCGAATTCAAAATGAGTAGGTACGCATACAAATTTATAATCCGGCCTATCCGGCGCGGGCCGATCGGAAGCTTTTAGCTGACCAAAACGAGGGTCAAGATTACTTGTGATACATATTCATTATTTTATAGCGCATAATACACCACTCTGATTCATCGTTCGCCGGTTTTACGCTTTGAATATTTCAAAGAAGTTTGATACGAAAGCGTATTTACTGTATATCGAATAAGAAAGCGCACACACTGGATGTATGTTTAGACTTGTGTGCGTAATCTGTGGCCGGTTATTAAAGCGACAGGAAGCAGAGTCGATTTTGGGGAAGGTTACACTACGGATGGTTCACAGGTCATTGTTCCTTTACGCCATAGCTTTTTGTGCTGCGTGTGACAAGATAAATTACTATTGTTGGAGCTTACGCTTTTTTGTTGCGTCACAGCTTAGAAACATGTGTCTGTTTGTTTTGTGAGTAGCCGAGAACTTTGAGATTGAGATATGTTTACAGTTTATTGATTTCGGGTAGGTATGTCAGCGGGTGTATCAGCTATAAAATATTATATACCAAGAATACGTTATTATAGCATGTCTTAAGATTGTAACCTTAGGGTTGTCACGTATTATTTGAATTTTTTAATAATAAAAAAACAACTTAAGGAAGGAACAATAATGCCTATGATTTAAAATTGTTTCCGTCTCTAGGCAGCATGGGTTAACATCCTAAATATATGATCCAAGATGACTCACAAGGAAGTGAAAAAACGGTTCTGATTCCGAACTATGACACGCTAGTGAGGATTTGTTAGTGCCATATTGTCCGCCAAAATGGATGACAGTTCTCCTGACTTATCCTTAAAGCTGAGGCGGGGCTCCAGCGATTCGAGAGAGTCTTTTTACATGGACTTCGCCCAGGGAATCGATTCAGATATCGAAGAGGTTACGACCATCGAAAGAATCATTCCGGAGCACCCTGGGGGAAGGACTGAAGGGGACTCTGATACCCTGGCTACGCCTTCTGGACTCGAAGACAATAAGGACCTATTACAATGGTAAGTTATTTTATATTCTAGTTGATAAATTTACCAACTACATATTAAATCTATAGAATTCAAATAATTAATTACTCGCTTATTATTTTGCAGTATCAATATAGTAGATATAATGAAATTACTATATTTATTTAAGAATACTTACAAAATCGAATAATATTATAACAAACATAAATAAATACATATTTATTTATGTTTGTTATAACACGGTCATTCCTATCGATTTATTTTTTTTATTTAAAATGGGTTACTAAATAGTATCTAAGCTAGCAAACAACGCACAATTTTGAAAAAGATTTTAGGTATTCGCTCTGTTTTGAATAGACAAGCACTTCAATTCAATTCTAGAAACAACCCTCAAGATAGCATCATACGACGAAACTGAACTACCTATAGTTCAGTTTCGTCATTTGATCAAAACAAAGCCGATTGAACGGCCGCAGCCAATCTCTAGCTTGACATGCGCAACCGCAGCCATGTGGTGGACACCCGAGCCGCGGAGAAAGCCCGACCCGTCTGACGGGTACCCTGGCACACTTCGGTGCCCTGTTTGTCACTGTGCTCTATTGGATAATTGCTCAGTTTTTACCGCCCACAAAAAAGGGGACGGAGTTTCAAGGTCAGCTTTTTATAACACTTACGTTGGATAGAAATTGTGTCGTTTTTATAATATAATTTTAAGCGGTTAGTTCTATATGATGTTAATTATACTATATTATGTAATTGCAGCCTTAAATATATTTTAGGTTATTTATCCTATATTTTTAAGGAATGATTAAAATATGTTCACCATGACTATAAGACAAATAAATACAGTAATAACAGTTTACTTTAACCGTGAGTGGTAAGTATAGTTCACATTAAAAGTACGTTCAATTAAACCAAAATGTCTTATGTATTCCGAATAGTTAGTATTTATTTTATTAATTAGATGGTCTATAAAATACATAATACTATTAACTATTTGTTGTTATGTAAGCAGTAACATCTACGCTCCATATACAATTGCCGTTACAAATGACATTTGATACGGGTTTTTTTTATAGTCAGCATCTATAAAAAAGAAGTTCGTCGTCAAAAATCAAATGAAAGATTTACATGTAGGTAACTACCAAGTTATCTGGAAGGTGTCTGGGAGGTCCAACAAATCTGTTCAGTTTCCCCGAAGTGCTTTGACCCGGAATTTTATTTAAAACAGACCACCATTGTTGATTCAGGGACCTCTACCGTTAATAGGCGTGAACGGAGATCTAACGAGTTTTAACGCCACTTCGGCGGAATAATTTCGCCGTTCCACGCCTATCACTCGCAAGGGTTTTACTAAACAATTTTATTTTATATTTTTGCTTTACGGTCCACGCGGCGGCACAATTCACTTTGTAATGATTTAAGTTTATTCCCAACCGTAAAAATGTTATAGTATGTAGGAGAAGTAATCTGATTTCATGTTTACTGTAGCCATTATTATTATCGACTTTACCTATTAAAATAAAAATTGACAAACTCATCTAAATATATATGAATAAAATTGTTGTGTCTATTTGTGCAAAAAAATAGCTTTGATTAACAGGCATATGAAAGTAGAAGTAATAGAAGTATCGTATTAGCCATTGAAAGTCTACTGCATGACATAGGCCTCCCCAAGAAAGAGGGAATTTTGTCTATAATTGCCGCGGTAGGCATGCGTATCTCAGAGCGTAGCTGTCGCGACGGGAATGCTGACTGCTCATACCAGCTCTATGTTTACACTATTGCAGATGGGCATACCTGGTACATTGAGGTACTATTCTACTCTGCCGGTACCTTACGGCTTAAAGTAGGTTCTAATAATAAAAATAAGCTATTAGAATATTTTGCCTGTCTACCTGTTAAAATATATTATTAGAAACAGAAATACGTGTGTTACGTCGGGGCAAATTTTTCTTAAATGTTAGTATGGAGATTTCGTGTTGCTTTTTCTTCGCTTCTTAAACTATATAGATATTCAAATAAACATAAAAGATATGTATAATGAATAATATAAACGCCTAATATCGATTATGCATTCATCATATATTATTGCGAAGTCACGTTTTACCCCTCATTTATCAAAACAACATGACCTGACACTAGGGGATTACAATTTTAAAAGTGAAAAGCTTTTTGGCTTGTATGACAGGCATTATTCGAATATAGCTTTATAAACTGTGCAGTTGGGAAGCCGGTTTCCAGGCGGAATAATATTTGTTTGGTGATACCGTCATTACTTTCATTGGTTTGTTGCTAGAGTGCGGATACCCAACAGGCTCTGTCTTATTGCAGAGCATATTCTGTCAATCGCGCTAACTGTCAATCGTCTTATAGTTATGCCAAACATCATAAGTTACATTAGAAAAATCTTTAAAAAAAAATCTTTTGGTTGTTAAGTTTTCCAATTTTTTCCTTTAAAAGAGTTATGACCTTCTTTCATAATAAATGCGTTAGTGAAATCGGCCCAGCCATTCACGCCCGTCATTCACCAAGGAAAACAGGGAATCATTTTTATATTACTAGCTAACCCGACAGATGTTGTCTTGACAAACAACACCTATATGATTATCATGGAAAAAAATGCGATTAAAAATTGATACATAAGATGTCTTATTTCTCAAGTGGATCAAACAGTTAACAAATTTACAAAATCAGTTCAGTAGTTAAGAAGTTCGTCCCAAACAATCAACGTGACACGATATTTTTATACATAAAGAAGATAGATTCGATTATCTATAATGTATTTAATCATTGGTAGTTGGCCGTGAGCGTGGGTCCCAAGCTCACATGTAAGGCCAGTTTAATTTGCAAGAACATCTACTATATTTTCTTAACATTTAGATGTCGTGAAAAGCTAAAATAGAGTCATACACACTTTCGTATGTAGTATGAGATATATAGCTACTATATAAGTTTTACTAAGTACTAGTTTTAGCTACTATAAAGTAAATAAAATCTATTAAAGTTGTAGCGAGAAATAGTAACTCCAAGCTCACAAATGTTCGCGTTTATAAAAGCATATTATCTTCTTGTTCATATCTGCTTAAATAAAGTATTTTGAGCTTCACTTGGCTTATTTCTATATCTTACTGATAGTCAATTTCTCGAAGCAGAAATTTGTAAGTATTTCTGTACTATTAAAAATCCGAAATATGTTTCCATTCACGATCCCGGAAATATACCTATTTAATAATGCTTGGCAAACTAGAGGCTACTCTTAACTCTGCGTGTTCACGGAAGATTAATTTTGTTTCGTGTGCCTTTAACAATTACGTTTATACCGCTATATTCTTGGAGCCACCGCCTAAACGTTTTAGTGTAAAGGTTTAATCTATCGAACAGCAACAATACTAACATTCTTGTATTTATATAGTCTATGTCCAACGCTGTTTGTGTGAACGTTTCTGATGTTCCGCTGCCGGGAACTATTTTAGATTCGGTTTTCCAGTAAGTTTGTTACAAACACGGACTGTTACCGCTTGTGGTCGTTTCCTTTGACACTTTACTGATAGTTTCGTCGGATGATCATTAAGTAGAAGGGAAACGTTTCACAGAATGTAGATGGAAACGTCTAACTCGAAAACGGGTGTTGCGTGTTTCCTTAATTTATTGCCTAGTACTCTGCCTGCTTTTTCGTTTACCTGAAATTTATTTTAAATCGTGTTCCGTAAACACATTTCCAGATACAAATTTATTATTATTTTAAACAGAACCAGCAGTTATCGAATTCATTGGATACAAACGTATAAAAATCCAATTTTAAAATTGTATAATTACGATTGTTCATTCCTAAGAAAAGTTTGAACAAATTATATAAAAATGTTAACTCCAGCCAGCTAAACCTTGCTAGCGGGAGGGTAAAATAATAATGTCTTTTATCACGCTTGAATTAGTTGGTAATTATAGCTTTTATGGCTATATTGTTTATTACATAATTATCTATTACATAATTATCTAATTGAATGAACCGTATCGACAGGCCCAGGTGGCGCAGATGGTACTGGTTCTATCTTATGTGTCTAAGTTTCGATTCCCACCAAGGACTAACAAATCTATGATGATACTTGTGTTTGTTCTGTGTCTGGATGTTAAAAATATGTATTCAAGAATTATATTTGTAATACCTTTGAAGTCTGATGTCCATAACACAAATACTTTAAGCGACTTAACTTGGAGTCAGGTAAATATATAAAATATTGTGTGAATATGTGCATGTCAAAAGACGTAAATGGCCGAATAAATATAATAAAGATTTGATTCTTATCAAATAGTATTGTTTGCTCATTTAGACGAAACTTCTAACGGAATCATGTATTATATACTATACTAGCAGCGTTCCGCGATTTCTCTCACGTAATCCCACTTTCCGTTACAATATGGGGATACAGTATTTTACCTATGTCAATTGCTGATAATGTAATTGTCTAATCATGAATGAGATTTTGAAATTAGTTTAGTAACTTTTGAGTTTATTTGTTACAAACAAAGAATATATTTTATATCTTTTTATTTTTGAGGTTTATTAGATTTCAGATTGCCTAGAACGTTATGGATTAAATTGTCACTGAACAAATCCTTAAAACCTTTATAGGTTTTAATGATTTGTTCAGAATCTACCTCTAATCATATGTATAACAAAATTATAAAGAAAAACAATAGTCCTATGTTGGAATATAATTAGTTTTGAATGTTCAATATAGTTCATAATCGTTTTTAATGTTAAGGTGTAACCATTAAAAGCCATAGTCTTGTATTAAGCATTTGCAATGCACATTGACATTGCAGACACAAAGACATTCCAAAGCATTGTCCTAAATAAAAATATTGTTTGTATAGCTATGCTGAAATTATTCTATTATATTATATTTCTAATCGGTCGAGTTATTCCGTAACAAACAATCAAATCTTTCTTCTTTATAATATTAGTATAGATAAACATATTATAGACGTAATCGCCAGGTGTCTTTAACGGTTTATGCATGTGCTTATAGTTCCATAATAATCTAAAAAAAATAAATAAAATATTTTCTTCAAAGGAAATCTTACGTGGGTAGCATTAAAATGATTTTAGTTTCAATACTAATTAAAAAATATTAACGACGAACTGTCTGGATGTTAAATATATATATTTAAGTATTATATTTATACTGTTAGCCGCGAGATACCGGCAGAGTAGAATAGTACCTTCCCTTGTATCGGTGATGTAAAAGAATTCTAAAGTGCCAGAACCGACAGATGGCGGTATATCCATCCGATACAGTGTAGCTCAAAGCACAGGGCGGGGATAGGCACCAGCATCCCCGTCGCACAAACTGCGCTCTGCGATTGCCAACACGCATGCCTAGCGCGGCCCTCTCTTGGGAGGCCTATACCCAGCAGTGGACTCCCAATGGCTGATGTGATGATAATGATGATGATTCTATTTGTGATTCTCTTGTTGTCTGATGTCAGTAACGCTTTAAGCGTCTTATCTCGGAGTCAGGTATGAGATGATATTGAATTTATAATTCGTTGTACCTTTTTTATTGTTAAAAATTGAAATCAAGATCGAAATTATTGAATAATTCTGTAAATTCTATTTTATTTAAAAAAAGTGCGACAATAAGTGATCTTTAGATTGCGGTGCATGAATGAATTGTTTAGAAATCTAGACAATGTTCACCTAGACTAGAATCGTGCGCCGTCCAGTCACAGGTTCTAACTCTTTAATTATTCATGACACGAGAACAGACACCACGAGATCGTTTGAAGTTCTACGGTCGAAGACACTAAAGATTCCATTTTAAGGGGCACCTTTCTTATTTTAATGTACCTGAATACAGGTAGCAGGCTGATCTTGAAAATGAGTAATTATACTGGTTTCACGTATTGAAAAATTCTGAGTTTTATATTAAAAATAAATATTTTCTAGAAAAAATCAACTTATCTCAGGTGTTCGGCAGAATTCGAACCTGCAACTTTTTCCAATTGGGTAGACTGCACTATTGTAATTCTACTAAGAGATTTATTTGTTTTATTATATGGTAATCGAATTTAACCTAGTGTTAGTTTTGTGCTGAGAAGTCAATGCTTTAAAGTGATGGCTCTTTTAAAAGAGGAACAAATCATGAAAATACATGAATTTTATGTAACTTGAATTCATTCACGCAGCGTACGCAACGGTAACTCACAAGAAGGAATCATTTTCCCTGTTTATGCAGCATTTTCTATTAATGCTTCGCTCTTATTATGCACATTATCTTCGCATTATTCGCATATTCCCTCTTATGTCACGCGATATTGTCATTGCTTATAAATGCGAAAGTTTGCGAGTATGAATGTGTAGATGTGTGAATGAATGGGTGTATGAATGTATGTATGTTTGTTACTCTTTTACGCCGAATCGGCTGAACAGATCGAATGAAATTTGCTACAGGGATATTCACAGTTTGGAGTAACACAAAGGCTACATATTTTATTCTGAATATATCTTCCTGTGGGAAAGAGTGACATAGACTTCTTCCCGCAATAACAAGATATTGCCAGGGATTAAATATAAAGTAAAAACTTTGCGGATAAAGTAGCGGGGGCTTTCCTCGATATATGGTCTCTCCATCACATATTTTTTTTATTCAAACTCTTTAGCTTTTTATTATTCGTATAGACAAAAATTTAAATATTAAATAATTAAAATTTTACTTCTTCATGTGCTGTTATGATCTAAGTGTATCTTAGGGTCAATAAAGTCCGCATTTGCCGTATCTAAGTAGGGCCATGATGGTCTGATTTCGCGGTAGTTGCCATTACGTAAACTAAGGCGATACCGTTAGGTTCCTAGAAATTGATACTATCAAGGATAATTCATTGCATCCTGATAAAAGTATCAAAGCCATTTAAAAAATAACCGCCAAAGGTCTAATCTTATGTTTCTCATTTAGTATATACTATGTAGATTCTTGTGTTTTACGTGTGTAAAAATTTACGGAAGAAAATACTATGAAGAAATCTTTGAAAAAATCGAGCAATGAACTTCAAAATTTTATGTTTTTAACTGCATTGCACGTTTTAAAGATATGTCGGTACTTTGGGTAAAAAATTAACATATTACAACAATTATAAATATATACATTTTATTTCTAACGTTTAAGGCCGGTTTTTGAACATGTCAAATAACTGTGCTTTAGTTTGCTATATATCTAATCCATAATAAATTACGGTGTAATGATTTTGATCAAATTTGGCATGTTTTCAACAAACGATCATACGGTCTGCTTATGATAAACGTGACTGCAGCCTATAGACGCTCGTGTCATCAAAAAGATGTCATAAGCGTGTTGCCAACCTTGTGAACTGAAGATACTGTCACATTTCACGGCCTCTCTCATCCTTCAAACCGGCTACCGCCAAATAGCAGTGTTCTCACAGCAATGAGAACACTGCTATTTGGCGGTAGAAAAAGGTGAGAGTGAGGTACCAACGCTGACGACCTTTGTAAGAAGTCCACCTCTAGAAAATATGAATCATCTGAACCTTAGAAAAGGATAAAGGCATACTTTTAATATCGGCCATATAAACTAAGTCGGGGATGGAAAGCTATTGAACGTATAAATGTAAAAGAAAATAGCTACCTGGCCGGCAGTTTCAAATTTTCTACAATTTATAGTATAAAAGGCGGCGTGTTGGCTTTTTGAAATATGCCTATTCGCATAATCCCCAGCTAGTTAGTCTATTCATCCACAAGCGAGTACCGCGCGTGACTGCCGCACCGAGGGCCCGTGTCCCACCAATTAGTTACTCAAACAAGCTTTCCGGCTTGTTTTTCGCTTCCGCGCCGTACGAAACTATTTGGCTCAGACACCTTTGCGATGCAATAATTGGAGAGAACCTGTTTGTGTAGATTGAATGGGCATAACGTTCATCATTGGCAGGCCCGATGGCACAGGTGGTAGTTATCCTGTCTTGTCGTAGTCGTGGGTTCGATCCCCAAACAGGAAAAATTTTATATAATGATAATTGTGTTTGTTTTGTATCTGGGTGTTAAATATATTATATTTGTAGCCGTGAGCTACCGGCAATTTAGAATAGTACCTTCCCCTGTACCAGGTGTCGTGATAGGCGACGGAGATACCAGAACCGTCAGATGGCGGTATGTCCATCCGAAGTGTAGCTAGAATGCACAGTGCGGGCATGGGCACCCCTGTCACGAAAAGCGAAAGCCCAGTAGTGGACTTCCAATGGCTGATATGATGATTACATTTGTGATACGTCTGTTGAATAACATCTGACTTTTTTCGGAGTCAAGTCATCATATGAAATGCAGTGTAAATTATTTATTTATTTTTGTTTTTTTCTTTAATTTCATCATAACAGCAGCCGCGGAACGCCACTGCTGGATATAGGCAGTGGCCTAGAAAGTTGAATTTTTGCCCATTATTTCCGCGTAACGTTAGCAACGGGAATGAATGATGCTGCCTAAACTCGCCCTGTTGCATTTGAACTATGTTGTTTTGGGTGGATAAACCGCCATCTGTCGGTTCCGGTACTTCAGTCGCCTATAACGACATCTGGCACAGGGAGTGGTAGGTACCTACTCTGCCAGTGTCCCACGGTTTACTAAAAACGAATGTATAGTTGTACCTTTTTTTCTACACCTTCATGATAACGCCAGTAGTAACCTAAATACTTAAATTATAAACGGGAATGTTGTTGAATAAGCGAGGATGTTGGTACTCTTTGATGCTAAAACTTCTGAATAGATTTTAATGAAACAATACAGTAAATTGCTCATACATCTGAACAATACATAGGCTATAATGGATGAAAATTCTAGCAGCGTTCATTTAAGTTTAGCCTATAACTTTGACAAGTACGCACGCAGACAAGTCCCGAACTCTGATAAAAAACTTAAACGTGCATATTACAATAAGTTTTACCATAAAATAAATGGCCTATATGTTTGAGTTTCTCCACCAATTGTTGATGTATATTAAACTTTTTCCGTTGCCCTTTTGTAAACATAATTTAGCGATATTCAAAACGGAAGTTTAGAAAGTCTGTTGTAGTCAATATCATGCTCTTGGGACCTATATTATCCCAGGTCGACTAACAAGCATAAAGTCCGCGTGATAGTAAGCGTCACCGCAGCCTATAGACTAATATCACAAGGATATCACTGACGCGTTGCCAACCTTGTGACTTGAAGATGTTATGTCACATTCCCAGTAATTCCACTGCATCTCTCACTCTTTAACCTGGAACACAGCAATGTTAACACTGTTATTTGGCGGTAGAAATAGGTAAGAGTGAGGTACTAATGTAGACGACCTTTGTATGTCTACCTCAAATAAAATTATTAAAATAAGATTTCATCACAAATATGAATACAAGCAGTCGCTGTATTCCGGGTTAAAGGGTGAGAGAGGCAGTGAAATTACTGGGTAATTTGAAATAATATCTTCAAGTTCCAATGTTGACAACGCGCTAGTGATATCCTTCTGGTATTATGAGTAGTTATGCGCTGCGGTGACGCTTAAAATCACACGGACTGTATGCTTGGACAAACAAGTTAGTCTAGTTTAATAAAAAAATATCCCATATTTAAATTTAATACAATCGTTAAAATATGTGCCTTGTTTAAAGAAATTTGTGACGGATATCAGACAACAGAGGAATGATATTTTAATACATAATGTATTTAGACACAGATAAGATTAGTAACATTTGGACAGAATTAGCATATATGTTTGTCCTTGGTGGGGATCGAACCTTTACAATTGGGACACTACCAAATATGCTATCGATCCCCGTAATATCTGGTATGAGATGTTTTTCATATTATATAGCATTAATCATCTTTTTGTATTTTCTAGTTTAATTTTAAATAGTTTAATAGGAATTGTTTTTAAAAAAATACACCTCAGGTATTAAATATGCGAGTAACTAATGTAGTTCTTCGTAGGGGTACGTCCATCAATCAGGCTAAAACACAACAACGCTATTTGGACCTACGGATGGGGTGGGTTAGCGAAATGTAATGGACCTAAGGTCTATTTATAGTTTGTCTACGAGGATTTCTACTCTTATTTTTGGTATCGTAGCAACAATAAAAAGATAAACTGGCGTATCTTATACGATACATATTTAAGAAATATATATAAAGAGATCTAGAAAAATAACTTTCGGTAAGATTAGAATGTTTCCACTCGAGCTTTGATGTAGCATAATTATCTCTTTCATCAGTGAGCTAACAAATCAAATTGTGCATAATGATTACTGATTATATCTTATCAATCTGAATAATTAAAAAAAGAAGGTTTTGTAAAACTAGTTGTTCGAAAATTCCTCTATAACTAGGCAAAGTGTAGCCGTGAGGTACCGGCAGAGTAGAATAGAACCTCACCCTGTAACAGAAGAACGTAAGAGGCGACTAAGGTACCAGAACAGACAGATGGCGGTATATCTATGCAGAAGTCAACTCAAATGTACAGGGCGGGGGTGGGCAGCAGCTTTTTAGTAGTGAAAATTTCGCTCTGTGACTGCCAACACGCTTGCCCAGCGCGGCAATTATGGGCAACATACCCCCTTTCTTGGGGAAGACTATGTGCGGATGTGGACTTTTAATGGCCCGTGTGATGATGATGATGATAGGCAAAGTTTGACACTGCATATATGTGTACACTACATTATTTAAGGAATATATAAAAGAAAACAATAAATTGAAATTACAGGACTTTATTTGATGGGAATTCTATTATACTGAGTCTTTCAACTTAATATTGAGTTTTATCAGCAATCCTATACAAAATTACTACATATATATATACATATATATATATATGTAAAGAAATTAGTTCTTTAATTATCTATGGGCCTATCTATGAAT